>JANIJG010001217.1:83295-94178 GCA_024611175.1 Megaceryle torquata | reverse complement strand
TCTATGCTCAAGTTTATACCTGTTATTCATTGTCCTATTACTGGGCACTACAGAAAAGAGATTGGCTCCTTCCATTTGACACCACCCCTCAGATATTTATAGACATTCATAAGATCCCCTCTCAGTCTTCTCTCAAGACTAAACAACCCCAGTTCTCTCAGTCTCTCTTCATAGGGGAGATGCTCAAATCCCTTAATCATCCTTGTAGTTCTCTCTTTTTCTTCTGAGAAATGTATCTGCATGCAAAGAAAAGCCATGCTTATTTTGGCTTTCACAACCACACTTCTCACAATATCCACGCCATCTGATCATGCAGTTGATAGATATGATCTCACTCACATTATATATGGAGTGACCTCAGAGCTGCCGAACTTACCTCCTATTAACACCTGGGATTTAATAGATTAATCTCTTGATGAGTAATTTTATTTGAAGGACTCGCAAACCTGCTGCGGTAGGAATCGTGTAGGCTGTATATAGGCTCCTGTACAATGTTCTGATACTAATACAAGGGTACGAGGTTCCAAAAGAGACCTTACAAAATCATTAAATAGATCTTGCAGAGCACAGAGTTTTAATTGCTCTGGGGATACTGAGAGAGAATAGCATTGATTGACTAAGTTTATGTAAATTCACCGAGCTGTTAATCTAATATCTAATTATGGGACTTTATTTTACTTTTTATATGAGATCTCTGTGATTTCATTAATGGTATTTTTAAAATCCCTTTTCTACTGATTCTCATGCACCAAAAAGATATTAAAAACATTACCTTGAACTGAAATGTTTTCTCTATATAGCCAGTTTTTCAAACATGGTAGTTTCAGACAGCTGCACTCTGAATTAGCCACAAAGCAAGTGCTGGTGAGAGACAGGAGATACAGAAGACCCGAAAGGAGAGAGTCTCACTGCTCATGATGAAGGTGAGTTTATGTTGTATGAGGAGAGGTAGGATTGGGTAGCTCTGTGCAGTATGGGTTCTTTTTGTCTGTAGTAAGCCTTTCCCCCTTTACAAAATCCCTTTGTAAATGAAGGTAACTTGGTGAGATACTGACTAGCCTAGAGAAGAGAGGTTAAAATGGAACAGACATGGAGTTGAGGTGGTGGGATGTTCTCCTGAGAGTGAGATGGCAAGTGAGGAAAATGCAGTAGTACTTTGAAAGAGGAGTTTCCTAGCAGAATTACTTCCTGTCCTGCAGAACCTCCACGTTGCAGATTGTAATCCTGTGAAAAAGTGAATTTTTATGTTAGTGTCGATGGATCAGGATTTGTCATCTCCACCTGTGTGTGTCTCTTTGTCTCTAAGACTGGGACTCTGAATAGAGACAGAACTGTGAGGATTTCTTTTTCCCTTGTGTGCCCTGAATCAGAAAAGGCTCAGTTAGCTGTGAACTTCATTCACAAGGAGACTCTGCAGACTAAGGGAACATGGCTTTTTATCTAGGGAGAGAAAGAGCTGACCAGGTAGTTTAACAGACCATGTCTTCTACCCTTGGAATTTTTCTGCTGAAAATGTAGTATTACTGGATATTTTTGGAAAAATAAATTACTACCATAGTGCATATGTCATGGTTGGATACCACATTATACTAGATCTACCATCAATTTTTAATGAAAAAGTTTAAAAGATGTAAGTTTCAGACCATGTTCCAGGGAGAATATTTTCCCGAGACAACTGTAGCAAAGGACACTGAAATGTCAGGGAGAGTGAATTTAAAGAGGGTATACAAAGCTACAGAACCATTTCTGGCTAGACTGACTGGGGAAAGGACATATTTTGCATTGCCTATGGCATGAATAAAATGTGAGGCTAAATCCCTTGTTACAAAATGCTGGAGAGCCATTGAGAACTGAATAATACCATAAAAACACATAGCTGATATGAGTAACAAAAGTGGGAAGATTGTCATATCCAAATTATTTATTACTTGTTATAATAGTTATAATAGCTAAGGACAGAGATGCTTTGTACTACATATATAGCAATAACCTTTGGTATGAAGGATCTAGTTTGTAAATAACTAAACAAGAAATTTAATGGCTTTAAGTACTGCATTTCAAGTAGAGAATGGCGATCAACACATACAAATTTAAAAATTGGTGAGCTGTGTCAGTTAAGACTTTGTAAATGTACAGAAAAGACCCTGATCAGACATTTTGGTAATCAGGATATTGATCTATGATGTGTAAAAAAAGTGATTGAAAAATTATTTATTATTCAAAGACCAATTATTTTAAAACAATTTGAATTTACCTAAATGTGTCAGTGAATGCAGCTTACTTTGAAAACTGCTTGAAATAATAAGTTCAAGGATCAGTATCAAGGGTATCATCTTATGCAAGCCTGATCAATTAAATATCCATAAGGAAAAACCCCAGCTGTGCCTACTGCCAGTATCTAGGAAGGCTCAACTTACAGGAAGGTTTATTGAAATTCATCTGGGCACTGGCTACCATCCTTACATCCAATGTGTGGCATTCAATTCCAAAACCTTTCTAGTTTGTTTCCACTAGTATATGTCCCTGATGACCAGGCAGGCTACGATTTAAAAATCAGCCTTGCATAAAAATAAAACAAATGCAGAATGACAGGCTCTTCCTGTGGAAATTTTGAATTGTATTTGTATGCAGAAGTGTTAGTTGCTACCTTTTTCTCTGATCTTTTAAGTCATCATGACTTTTTGACCACAGACTCAGAAGCACTGTTACTAGGCAGAAAATTTGCTCCCTTGCTTAATTAATAAAAGTTGATTAAAGTTTGTGGTGCAAAGATAGTGATAATGTCATAAGAGAAAAGATGTTATTTACTTCATATCAGCATCCTGGGCAAATAAGCAAGATGTAAAAAATTCAAGGATAGTTTCCACCATCTGCAAATTTGTGGAAAAAAGGTGATAATTAGCAGAGTATAGTCTGAGCTGGGTACATCTGTGTGTACTTGTATTAAATGTTCTAAAAGACTATTTCAATAAAATGCTTCAAATTACTGTCTCTTTTTATGGTCCAGAAGTATCAACAAACACCCAGGAGAGTGTGTTTTTCAAAACAAAGGTGCCATACTCACTTAACACAGATTTCATTTGTGTAGAAAGAGATGAGCTTAGTAGCACTAATTTCATCTACTGAACTGATAGCATTTAGGAAGTTTTAATTGTAGACCATAAAATTCCCCTTAGCTCCTGGCTCAGCTACTCTTGGATACAGCATTATGGGGTACAGGGTCTGCTCCAACAACTCCTACAAGCTGTAATGAGGCAAACTGCATGAAGATGATTCTTTTAGTTTAGCATCTATCTTGTTTTTCCTGAGAGAGGGAAATAAGGAAAAAAAAAAAAAAAAAGAAAGAAAAAGAAAAAGGAAAAAAGCCTCAGCATCCTGAGTTCTAAACCAGTCATGTCATGAAATCAATTCTGTAAGTGTCAAGATGTTGGACTGGAATTTTCTAGGGAGTCTAAGAGCATTTACAGCTCAAATCCCATTGAAAACCTCCCCTACATACTCTAGACATATTATAGAAACTCCATAAACAGCTGTCCTGGCAATGTGGAATATCCTTCGGAGAGAAGCCTTTGATCTGAGGTCAGCCTCTCAATGGGGTAGCCACAGTCTACCCTTCAGGCAGTTAGGTAGAAGTGTATGTAGCAAGAAAGATGTAATTTACCCTTTTAAAACATCCCAGTCAATTAAGCAGATTAAATATTAAAATATTCCATTAAAAGAAACAGCTTCCACCCTTCAGCTGACACCCATGTTACTTAAAAGTGGTTAAGGAGAAAGAGAATATGCGTTCACACAGTCTGTCTTTCAGTATTTTATCAGGCAGAAAGCCTTTAGCTGAGATACCACCTATCATCTTTTCTGTAGTATTTCAAATGTGATCAGAGCAGAACTCCAGGAGCCTCTTTTCCTCAAAAATGTGTATTTGTATATATCTAAAAACAAATATATAAACACATATATAAAGCAACTTTTTTTCTTTTTCCCCCCTCTTGAAATTAGTCCTGAAACTATGATCATACCTTGATTCTGTTTTACCACAAGGTGTTGTAGCTCAAGTGTTTCCAACTCTACTTCTTCCTTTATACAGTTTCCACCTCTGGCTGCATCTTCCATGTTTCACTGCATTTGCTGGTACATGGTGTGGGAGAGGGCATGGGCACACTTGAATAGTGTACTTGCTTTAATTAAGGTATTAAATAGTAGTATTTCTTTTCCACCTCCCAGACACCTGGGAATTTCAG
This sequence comes from Megaceryle torquata, assembly GCA_024611175.1. Classification (NCBI taxonomy): domain Eukaryota; kingdom Metazoa; phylum Chordata; class Aves; order Coraciiformes; family Cerylidae; genus Megaceryle; species Megaceryle torquata. The sequence goes on along the minus strand of JANIJG010001217.1, from coordinate 89,937 downwards.
AAATGAGCTGATAAACTTTGTAGGTGCATCTCTATATACTAATTGGTAATATAACTTTGTTCAAATCTTTCACGTCTTTAAGTTGCATTAAACTGAAAACTGATCAGCACCTTAATTTTATTTGAATTGTGCCAAAATCTCAAGGAACATTTGGTAGCTTTTAATTAGATTTCATTGATTACTGCTGAGAAAGAATAATTGTAAATGGCTCAAAAAGAAAGATTTAGGCTTGCATTGCAAGTCATTTTAAGCATTGGTCTTATAAGTGCAATGTTAGTTCTTTATATGGAGAATACTGCTGAAAGAAATGTTATTTTCTCTATTTTTCTTATTTTCTGAAAGATCTTATTTTGCAGGAAAGGAAGACAGAAGTCTGATTTCAGTGAAATATACCTGCTGAGGTTGATTGTATGTCTCTGAGAGCTATGGTTGACTCAGGTTCCTGTTTATTAGCAAATCAGATGCTTGGATGTATCCCAAAGAAACATTTTATGCAATTCATTTAGTGATTGGATGAAAAAATTCTGTTTATGCAGCTGCTTAGTTTGTCTCCTCCCTGTCTAAGAGCAGGACCTTTATTCCACAGCTATGATTGGTACTGCAAAGAAAAAAATGTTCAAGAGCACTATGTTCTGCATCCCATTCACACAGTTGTAAGGTATTCTTTGCTGGAGTGGAAAGTGTTCTTTAAAAACATGGTAGGATTAATGTTCCTAAAATTGCTACTGTAACAAGCAAGTGGATGAGCATTATATGTCCGTGATGTCTTTACAAAGGACATGTACGTGTGCATTTAAAGACAAGAATTCTGTCACATAATTCTGCATCTAAACCCGGAACCAATTTATTTATCTCCATTAGTTTGTTGTTGCTTTTTGTTTGTTTTTTGGTTGGTTGGTTTTTTTAATATATATATTTAGAAAACAAATGCCCCTGAAATGGTTAACACAAAGAATGAGCTTGTTCTTGAAGTTCGTATACTGTGGCTTACTCTTCATCACTTAATCTGTTCTGAAGCCATCTTTCTTTCTGCTATAAGGTAAGATCCTATGTGTGCTGAGTAATGAAGAAGTAAAGTTCTTCTGTAGGTGTAGTGAATGTTTTACAAAAGATGTTAAATGTAATGAGCAAAGGCAGAGTACAGTGGTAGCTGTAATGTAAAAATATTAGCAAATGATATAACTGCCAAATTAATTAAGTATGATATAAATTAAGGCATAGTTGTAAGCAAAATAAAAATTCAGGCATTTAGCTGGTTGGTTGTAACTAATATATCCAACCGACGTCAAGTAGCTGTTCCATCATAAAGAGCATCCCTTGCATTTATTGTAAACTCAGCGTGGTTAACAGAACTGCAATTCCATTCATGGGAATTTGGCCTAAGCTGTCAACACAAATAAAATATATCACCTTCCCTTTGCAACAAACCTTTTTGTTCTGGATTTTGAGCTTGTGTAAATCTGTGGAGACCAAGTATATATCCTAAGTAGAGTTGGATGTGAGGAATGTGGACACAGTGTTTCTGCTGCCAGCTTTAGCCCTTTGCTTTTACAGGCGTACTTAGCACATCTCACTGTTAACACATTTCTAAAGCCCTGTCCTAAGATGTTTCTTCTTTTCACTGTCACTGTTTCTAAAGCTGTACCCTCCCATCAGTTGGAAACCTATTCCAGTGACCAAGCTAAATGACTGGATTATAGTCCTTTGTTCCTGTGCCAATATTTTCCTTTGGTTGCTATCACCTTAACATTCATTTGGCAGTTTTGCTGTTTGTGGCAATTAGGATCACCCTTCTGGTTGCCACTGATGCACTCCTGTGTAACAATCGAATCTGATCTCGGTGTCAAAAGACATAGACGTTGGTATGATGCTGTATTATCTACTTGGCTTGAATGTTGTGATTTGTAATACCACCCTGTGGCTTTTTGAATGATCAAGTTTGTTAATACTCTTGGCATACCTGTGAATGACATAATCCTGCCTTGTGAGGAACAGCAGCCCCATGAGATATGCATTAGCACAGGCAAACAGAAAACGTTTATTTTTTTGACAGCAAGCTCATAGTGTTTAATATGGTAAAAAATACATTAACAGAACTAACTACAACCTGTTTTTAGAAGCTGGCATTTATTTGATTATAATGAAATTAAGTCTTTTGTATATTTACCAATCACTGCTGAGAAAATAGTTAATATTCTGAGGGAGGCTGAGATGATTACTGGGTGAAAATACGAGAGGTTCGAATGGGAAGAATTAACAGCAATGGCAAAGATTCATTATTGACAATGTTGTATTGGAAGTTTGGAGAATTTAAGTTCTCTCTGATGGGAGGAGATGGGTGTCCAACTGCACCTTGAGCACAGGAATAGATTAACTATTTACAAAGCACTTGAAAGTCAATAAGAACTTGAGTAAACTAAACAACAACATAGATATTCCCAGAAAATGCATCTTCAAACCTGTTTAGCTTTCTCCTCTAACAAGACGACAGATGTCACATGCCTGATACTGTCTCCTCTGACTTCCTGTAAGCAAGATAGAGAAATACAGTTTGATAGCAATAAAGTTAGATGGGATCAAAACTTATGTGAAATGAGGCTCAGAGAACAATGATAAATGATTGACTGTCGTAATAGAAAGGCCTTAACATGTGAGTTCCCCAGCGGGCTGCCCAGGCACTCAGTGTTAGCAGCAGCAGCCTTGAGCAAAAAAGAAGCTGTTCCTTACATCTGCAGGTGATATTAATATGAGGGATTGTATGAAGAAGGTTTAACATTTAGAAAAATCTTGATGAGTGGGAGAACTCATTTGCAATTCCGTAAGGACAACTAACAAGAACTAGAGATGGGTATGAATGATGATCTGTGCAATAGGTGGGGGAATAGCAGGTTAGGCAGGTGTTCTGAGGAGGGGGACATGAAGGTCCCTGAGTGACTTGCAGTTGAAAGGGAACCGCTTGACTCTTACTAGTAAAGTTCATACTGGGAATTTCAAGTAGAAAATTACATATGTGAAATCACCCTTCCTTCCACAGCCAGTAATAAACCTTCTTCTGCCAGTACATCACCTCAGTCATGAAAATAGAGCATTGCTTAAAGGGATGGTATGTGCATGCCAGATCTGTAGCAAGTGTTACCTTAAATTCCTATTTGTGAACTATTTTGTAAAATATTTTTGCTGAGATGTAACCTTCCAGGAAGGAGAAGTTAAGAGTTTTAATCCAAGTTGCAGCAAGTACTTAAGATAATACAGCCAAGAGAAAAGTTTCACAAAGTCTCACATCTTAGTACAACTAAATTTTATAAATAAAAAAGACTTGAGATTTCTGTGTTGTCTCTGCAGGACAAACATTAAGTGGTAAACATTGCTTGGGTGCAAACAGATGTAGCTGAAAATCAGCCATGCTATTTACCTTACAGACACCATCTTAATTTCTGAAATGTGCTTGTTTTAAGCTCATGAGCTGGTCATTACTTTTACTTCATTACTTCTTATTGCTGATTTTTTCATTGAACTATGGAATTTAGCATTCAGCTTATTTGTAATATAAATTATGAGTCTTTACTTAGGGCTTAAATCAAAACTTAAACAAATTTTCTTGCACAGAAGTAGTTTATTTTCCAAGACAGTTTTTTTAAACTCACTGATGATGAGGGAGTCAAGTATGATCAGGCCATATGGTTGTTTTCAAACTTGTATTGAAGTCCTTTCCATGCTCCATCCAAGAGTGGGCAACTCTGTGTTCCTCATAGGTAAGATCAGAACAGAGCTACTGCCCTGGTCACAGCAGACTTGCAGGGCTTGTTTTGTTTCTCTGTGCTATAAGCCTCATGCTTGCTGCATCCCTTTCTTGACTGAGTGGTCTGTCTCACAGAGGAGCACTTCCACCAACTGTATGGATTTGAATCCAGCAGCTTTTATAGGGTTGGGCGTTGTTTAACAATGAATATATTTTAAATATAATTAAACTCATTGTAACTTTAGTTATGGACCTGTAACCTGCATCTCAAAAGCACAGCCTTCCTAGGAGTCCCTGTGCATGGCAAATAATATTTATTTTTGAAAGTTAGCAGGTAGAGCTAAACAGCTGGTTAAACACATCTAAGTAGTAGCAACATGATGGTGAAAGATGACATGCTTCAACAGACAGTGCTAGTCCCCTGGGGGTACAGTGACTGAGGAACTGTGGCCAGTTCTTAACCGCAATGGTCGTAGCATTTGACAGGTGTGTATTTAATCGTATTATCTGTAGTGGGATTTGGAATGGGATCTTTGAGCTAGAACCACTGATGGGTTAGTGACAGTAATGATGATTGCTGTCATTTCTCATTTTTAGCTTTGTACAGATAAGACTAGTTAGGTTGTAGCACCAAATAAGGTTTCCAAGAAACTTCTGTGAGTGTAGGACTTGGATTTAATTTAATCCTATGATTTTATTCATGCTCTGTGGGATATTTGTTGCCTGACATTGACAATTTTGGAAAGCGACAAAGTAGTTTAAGAGCAAAAGAATCTGGAGACTCCTCCAATATTTTCAGAAGCAGAGTTCTTTGCAGGGGGTAGATGAGGGCCCTGCTGGAGGCCGTGGTAGGATGATTATGGATTGTAAAGTTTAATCTGTCTGTTTTCACACATCATGCACCAGCTACAGACCTCTGCCTATTGACCTTTTCTTGTTTATGTGACAGAACTGAAAAAAAAAAGAAAAAAAAGGCAAATAAAAATCCAAGAATGCTGTCTAGCATAAGTAATAAGGTAATAGTAAAGGTGGTCCTTTTTCTATCTCTGTCACTGGCTGTCTGTGCAGCCCTGAGTAAATGAGATTTTCTCTGTGCTCTGTATTCCCTCCTGATAGTTGGATTTTTAAATGGGCAGGATCCTGGGAGCAGGGACTCAGTATGCTTCTATAATGTGAACCCTGTGAAACCAGCATTTGAATTTTGCACTGAAATAGCACTTGGGAGAATAATGCAGTCCCCTACACTTGCTTGTAAACAGAAACGTAGGTCAGTAAAGCTACAGCAGTTATTAAACTGGAAAATAAATACAGAAGTAACATTTCTGTTTCTTAGAAATTAACCAGGGAAAAGATGTTCTTCTGTTTGGAGTTTTTGGTTCACAATGAACATGGCCACGTGAGGGAGAAGTTATGGTTGAAGAAAAATGTAGACTTTTTAAATGTAGTTAAACATTTCAATAAAACCTCTACATTAGGGCTGTATAAATTTAAATGGAACTTGCTTATCTTCTCTTTCATGGTCTGGTGAACTTCATAGGCTGACGTATCTTTCAAAATAGTGGAACTTTGGCAGGCAAAAGCATAGTGATGCCATGAATAAAAACTACTGATGTTCCCCAGTGAGGTTTTGTTGTCAAGAAACTCTGACAGAGAAAGCTTAGCAAAGGACAGAGGGAGGAAATTATTACATATTAAAAATTAAAAAAATAAATAAAAAGGGAACTAGGGTTGTTACCAGAAATTATTTCAGCTATTATGAGTAGCAGAAAAAACATCTTCAACACTACTGAAGGAATTTCCTACGTAGTAGTTCATTATTTTATAGTTGTTTTCTTTGATTATTATTGCTGCAAGGTTTATGGGCGTTACGAATCCACCTGGTGAGGTGTGTTGTTGAAGCAGTTCACCTGAATTCCTGAAGCGGCAGCTGTCCGCTTGTGCTGTATAATTCAAAACTGAGTCCTGGCAATTGACACTTTGAACAATTTCTATTTTTTAATATTCTGTAAAACACCATTTGCCTTGGACAAGTTTACACACACGTAGCCATCTCTGAATCTGCCAGAGTAACTAGAAAGAAAAAGAATCCCTTTGCCATTTGGATTCAGGGCAAAATTAAGAATATTTTTATTTAGAAGACATGAGTAGTTAGAAGATCAGCATTCTGGCTTTGATCAGTAAATATTCCTTTGAGTTGTGCTTCTTTCAGCGTCCAGAAATGTGAACTGCAACTATAAACCAAGGCCTCCCACCCACACCCCTCAGCCATAATTCAGCCTGAAGTTTGGATTTGACCCTTTGGGAGTTCAGCCCTGGGCCTCACTGTGATTCTGTGCTCAGCCTAAGGCACCAGATTCAGGTCTTGCCGATGCACATTTATATTTTAATTAAAAAGATAACCAGACAGAAACTGATTGTAACATCTTGATGTGGACAGGCAGATTTTATCAGTGTAATGCCCGGCAGAAATTGCAAATTGTTTGTTGCATGCATTAGGAGATGAGTGGTGGTAAATGCCAGCTGCAAGTTCATAAGGAGAATAGAAATATCTGTTTTTCTGGCCAGATGTCAAATGCCTTTATTGGATCATGTGTAAGCTTTCAAGAGAAGAGGCACTATGTCCTGGTTTGAGTGAGAACAGAACTAACTCTGTTCAGTGATTTTATTTTTCAGCTCAGTTCTTCTAACTCACTGCACTGTCTGCAGTCAGCAGCCTGTTTGCACAGACAGGGTCTGCTGCTGGCAGTGATAACACCCCGTGTTTAGAGTCACTGACAAGGGTTGGGGTGCAGACCAAGGCCACTGCTGGATCTTGTGCAGTACATTGGGGGTGCAGGAAACTGAAAGGTCGCACCTGCAGGGAGGAGCAAACTGACCAAGGAAGGAGGTATTCCAGCCCATAT
>JANIJG010001217.1:40078-83195 GCA_024611175.1 Megaceryle torquata | reverse complement strand
TGGCAGTGATAACACCCCGTGTTTAGAGTCACTGCCAAGGGTTGGGGTGCAGACCAAGGCCACTGCTGGATCTTGTGCAGTACATTGGGGGGTGCAGGAAACTGAAAGGTCGCACCTGCAGGGAGGAGCAAACTGACCAAGGAAGGAGGTATTCCAGCCCATATATGTCATATTTGGTATAAAGCTGAGAGATCTGGAGGGTCTGTAGTTTTGTTTGGTTTTGCTTGCTAGCTTGCTTGCTTGCTCACTTGCCCTCTCTCTGGGGGCTCCCAGGCTCTTCTCCTCTCTTGGACCACTTTGCCAGCTCTGCTTGGCTTGGCTCAGGTCCTCTTTCGGTTCCTTCCTCAGAGCATCCCAGGAGGACTCTGTCCATTCTGCCTTTGATCCCAATCAATGTGTTCCTGAATCCAGTACCAGAATCCAGCTCCTCAACACAGTTCCTGTCTGCTGCAGGGCCCGGTCTCAGATTCTCCCGGTGCCTGCTCCACAGCACCAGTGGTGAGGGTGATGCAATTACCATCCGGGAGGTTGGGTTCCATACTGGTTTTGTACATATTTGCACATATTCTAGCAAAACAGTACCAATGTTCCAAAAAGTCAGCCTGGTAGATTGGAAACACCAGCCTTACACTGGGCACTACATGTGAATGGGCACATAGATGCCCCTTGTCCTTGCAGCCAGTGGTGGATGGACAATGTCACCACAAGGCAATCAATTCAGGAATTTTCCAGTTGGCAGAGAGAAAGACATTTGCTCTTCTTCTACACTATCATACATCTCATCTGAAGGTATGTGCCTAAAATGGATATAGAATTATTCACCAGAAGCCAAGGTTTTTCTCCAATGACTGCAGAAACTTGGCAGGATGTTGTCATTTCAGGGCAGAGTGTGGTGAACCCCATTTCCCAGTGTGAATAGGCTGTGGGACATCAGATACAAATCACCCACAGCCAGTGATATGGATGCATGGATGAGCCTGGCCCTGACTCCAGGGTAAGTTGTAGCAGGAGACAGAGAGCGGTAACACAGCTGAGATGGCAAAATGAATGGGTAGCATCTAACCCAAAACTGGATTTAGGGTGAGAGATGGTTATGCTGTATTCACTTTTATGTTATGTTATTTTAATTTTTGATTTATGGAGCACCTCTGAAAAGGACTCTTTTCCTACACCTCTACTTATGGTAGCATGTTGGAGACTACTTGGAATTTCCTGAGATATTTTTTGTTTTGTCTGCTTTTAGCATTGGATATGAGAGTGATTCACAGACTTGGTTGGAAGAAGTCAATCAGGGCCATTGATATTTTAGGTCTTCAAAAATTATCTCAGAATACTAAGAACGTAAATTAAATACATATCTTCTCGTTTGGAAAGTGTAAAAGGTTCAAAGACATACAAATGCACATCACTTCTCCATGTGGATTTTGTAAGGCTTGAGCATATTTTGCTAGCAAAAGGAAATTTTAGGAAAGGGACTGTGTATTTAAGTGATGAATCTGGGAACTCCATGGGAAGTTGTTTGCATTTAAGAGCTTCTATTCATGGGAATTCTAAAAGAAAACAACAAACCAATGACCTCTTAAACTTTTAGGTTTGAGATATGCATTGGTTTTTTTATCTAATGGATTTTGATACTTTTTTCCCCCACTGGATGAATAGGCATGAGTATGCCACAGTTTCAAGAAAATTAGGGGTTTTTAATCAAATGTGTTCAGTTGATACTGTTACAGCATAAATTTTTCTGTGTAAGCAGTAAAAATTCAAACTCTCTTGTCTGATTTTAAAAGGGTTGTCATTTATTAGGAAAGAGTTATTCTGAAGTCCACTGAGTGGCTGGGTAGTTGTTTAAATTTCTTTAATTGGTGTAATAGCACTTTTAGGGAAGAGTATTGTATGTGCAAATGTGAAATCTAGTGTATGTAATTTTCCACTAACACAATAGCTGCATTTTCTTGCTGCAAAAACTGCTGTCAATGAAATGTACTGGAATAGTGAGATGAAGAATGCGAACAGGCCAAACTTCTGTAGTAACAGACTGTTAAATAACAATGAAATAGTCATATGCTCCCTTTCCAACAAAATATTTGTGATTTTTCTTTTTTTTTTTTTCATTATTTGTTTCAGTTCTAGTGAAGAACAGTGGATGGAAGAGTATTCACAATATTGTCTCCAGCTGCACACTGGCTTTGTCTCTGGAACGCTTGGTAAAACGGGCTTAGGAACAGTTTTTTGAGATGTGCAAGTACTGTATGGTGCTTCAATTGAGTTGACTTTATCTTCTGTGGGATATAAACTTTTCTGAGACCTGTGAATCACCTATATTCATCTAACATCTTGGATTGCTATATATAAGAAGAGATACCTGCTAAATTAATTTGGCTCTTCTAAAGTCAGGGAAGAGACAACACATTGCCTCATGCATTAACGTGGCTTTCATGGGAGCTGTAGTGATGACCTGTTGTTCATATGACTTAAAGCCATCTCCCAAGGGTACCCAAGGATGTTTTCTATGCTGGTAGTCTACCACAGGGAAACAGAAGGAAAAATAGCTTTTTCACCAACAGCTGCTTTACACTTCCATGTTAATGATGCGTGATGCACCTCAGGAAAGCTGGTAACGTGGGAATAAGGTAGGACTGTTTGATTAAGAAGTCACATACGGAGTCATCATCTTAGGATACCTCCATCTAGAGAATCTCATGTTTTGAATCTCATCAAGAGCCATATTATGTTGTAGGAGTGCCAAAATTAATATCCATGTTGGGAATGTACAGCTAAGGCAGGGAACGAGTTCAAACTGCTATCTTGGTGTGTTTTGGAAATAGTACAGTTGCAAGCTAGGTCCCTTCATTTTTATTTGTAATGTTTCCAGCTTGAGCTGGCACTTTGCTATGAAAATAAAATCTGGCTGAGCCAGTCAAAAACCCCTTGGCTTGCTGGTAACTGTAAATAGATGCCATTTAATGTAGAACACTGCAACTGGGTGTTTGCAGGCGTTCGTACACAACTTGTGTTTAATTAATGACATAACAAAAGCAAATAAGAATTCAGACTTTCTATTTCAAATATATTCTGATAAATAGGAGTGTAAGACTGTTGAATAACAATTATTTGTGGAGTGCTCAACTGGCTTTCCTTTTAAAACTGCTAAGGTTATTGTTCATTATTTCTGTTTCCTCTGCTCAACTGGCATCTCATTTTTTGCTATAATCAGGTACCATATGCTCAAAGGGCTGATGGGCTTCACTGTGCTTATGTGATGTTGTTGGTTCACAGAATTGTAAAACAGAAATGTTTGCAGTACCATGTCACACAAACTTTGTGGATTTGAATTTTAGACTCTGGTAGTTCTAATGCATTTATTAATTTACTTAAAAAAAAAAAAAAAAAAAAGAAAGCACAAGAATATTCAGTACTAAATGTCTTCTTGATATTGAAATGTTTCAGTTAGTAAGAACAAAAACCAAAGAAATTGAATAAACCAGACATATTATTACTGATTCAGTTCATGCTACTCAAATTCCACAATACAATTAACAAGGATGTAAATGGTCTTTTTCTGTATTTCAATACATTGCTGAATGTCTAACCAAAGTCTGAAATTTCTGCTCGTTCTCCTCTGGATGATTCTTTTCCTATGTCTCTTGTCTGTCTGTCTCCTCTCCAGTAGACAGGCACAGCACAGACAGATGAGGACCTTCCCAAGCAGGACAGGGATGGGTCTCAGTGCAGGCTGAGGGCAGTGGCACCAGCTCTATATGCAGGCAGGTCATCCAAACCATGACTGCTGGGGGAGAGGGGTATGGATGGGCTGCTGCCTGCACTGCCTGTGTAAGAGCCCAGAAAAACAGATTCAAGCCTGGCAGTGGTAGGACTCACAAGCACCAGCTCCTGTTTCTACTTCTGGCTTCTTTCCATATGGTTTCCATGGGAGGAAGGGTCCCAAACGGGGCTTGATGCTACCAGCATCAGCTATCTGCAACATCAAGTGGTTACCCTTGTCCTAAGCTACCTTGCTACCTTCTCTCCAGTGGCCAGCAACATCTTTGGGGCAGAGTCAGCTACAGCAGGAAACTCAAGGAACATCTCAAGTGGATCAGTCTTTCTACTATGGCTCCTATCAGCTCTGGGCAGCTGGCTGCAGTGCAGTGGAACCAGTGCTGGGCTGGCAGTGGTGCTGGCATGGGCACCAACCTGGCCCCTGCTCTGGTTGCTGTGCTCTGCCAAGACAGTCATTTGCAGGGCCACATGGTGAATGAAGCTGGGTAAAAATAAGCCTTATCTGGCTCGTTAAATTGTACTTCTGTGGGCTGGGACAGGAATCAGAGGCTAAAGGTTGGGGAGACAACAGAAACACCTTGTGGTAGTGCTGCCATTTATTGAAACATCTGTGGCCAGGGTCCTGGTTATCAGCTTCATGGGACAGTGTCAGCACCCAGGGAGCTGGTGCCTTATTGTGCACGAGCTCTCTGGGAGAGCTTTCAGCACCATACAAGGATTCACTCTCCAACAGCAGGGATTAATGATTCTTAACAAACCACAGTCACTTAGACAATGCACTGAAAATGGCCTACTCTAACTTTGCAATCTTTCCCCCCGGAGGAGTGCAGAGGATTAAACTGGAATCACCACAGAAGCTAAAAGATGTGGGGGTTGACTTTGAAAGACACTGGGGAGCCTCAGTAACTTTGAGCTCCTTCATTTGAGTTGCACTGCATAATCCTCCTCACTGAACACAAGAGCCTTGCTCCCTACAAGGAACCAAACGTTGTTAGTATGCATAACAGGGCTACTAGTAGTTGAAGAAAGTAGCTAAAGAAATGAACCCCATGAGATTTTGCATTTTCTGATAGCTGAGGTTGCCCTAACTGAATTAGCATTTTAGAAGTTACACTGGGATAATCCATGTGGTAGTTAATTTCTATGTTCTACTGCTCTGGCAGTGTAAATCTTAGTAAATTAATTTCTGTAATGCTTCAGAAGTTTTTTTCAGACATTTCCTTCCTCATTCATATTTAATGAACTTTGAAAATTTACATTAGGGTATTTGTGTAACTTTCTCAATTTTTTACTTGTGGGCAAAGGCAACTCCAGCTATGATGTTTAAACAGAAGGTTATAAAGACATAAATATACTTTGTCAACTCTAGTCTGTATTTAACTGGCAGACCTCTTTTCCTTAGATGGATTATCTCCAATTCTGCTTTTAAACTATCTGTTTTCCTGCTTGAGACTGATGTTCATGGTCAAATCATTAAAATGTTTTAAGAAACATTTTGCTGCGATGCAAGCTCTCTTTTGATGGAACAAATACAGAATTTTGCAGAGATAGGGGTTAGAAGAAACTCTTTTGCTGAGTCTGTTTATACCTTCTTACTTAATGCATCGTCTCGGGGAAACTGCAGTCTTAGGTGGGATGCAGCTGTGATTGCAAGAGGAAAAGAGGGAATTCAGTGATATGCAACTGATTGTGAATCACATGGATGCCTGCACACTGGGCACCATAAGAAAAATATCCTGCTTACATCCTATTTTTCTTCAAAATTTGCCTGAAGTGCCTGAAAAAGAGAACAATAAATTAAAATAATTACTCACTGTAGTTACATCCAATCTCTTTCTGCAATGATTTTTGATCCTCACATATCAGTCTCCTAGCTCCTCAAAGGGTGAGGTTCTAGTTGTGCATCGCACACCTTATTTATTTATACTTGGACAAAAGAGGCGTAATATAAATGAAATATTTTGGACACTACCTGTATGTAAATCACTTGGAAAGAATATAAAGCAAATGAAAGTGGAGGGCCTTAGAATGAATGTTTACTAGGTAAAAAATAGCTTTCTCCTGCAAAGTCATAAACTCTGCATTTCTCTTTCATAACTTCATTTATGCAATTATTCTGGCTGGAAACTGCTAAAATCTGCAGAGAACCATTAAAACTTCATCTCGGATTCATTCTTGTGCAGTGTTATTAAACACTGACATACCCTGAATGCGAGAACTACAGAACATTTTTTCTCAGAGAATGACCAAACCTCTAGGGATAAAAATAATTTCTGCCGATAAACAAGGCTGGATGTTCCATCTTCACAAGATTTTAGTCTTTATTTGCAGTCTTTCTAATGGAGAAAAATATGTTTAACAACCATTCTCCATTCACACTGGCATATATTTCTGCCTAGGAAAGATGTCAGAGGGAGCTGATGTCTCTCCAGCGGTGCAGTAGGGAACAGTACATGACTGAGAGGAAGCAAAGTGAGAGGGAAAGCAGGGGCTATGAGAGGAAAGAGGGGAGCTGTGTGGAAGATTGGTTAAGAAAGAAATATCACTTTGGGGAAAATCATGAGAGAAGTTTACAGTTGTTGGCAACAGGCTAAAAGGCAGGCATGAATTTAATGTGTAGGACTGGACCGAGTTCATTTACAAAGAAGGAAAAAGTAAGAGTTAATGGTATTTCAGGAGGACAAATGGGACAAAAGAGAGAACTTCCCTAGATGTCAATGAATAAGCCTGGAAGCAGAAAAGAAGATGAGTAGCGACAAGGAGAAAGGCTTGAGAAATACTTTAGGCACATTTTTCACTTCATAGTTTTTTTTTTTGATTAAAAGTTAATTGCAATATTGACTTCTATGTTCTAAAAATAGAGATATTATTTCATAAATTTCCAGTAGGATTGTAGACTAGATCATTCATCTAATTTAATAGCAATTGTCCAGAGACTAACACGCTGACACCTTACATCTCTAAGAGTTGGTTGAAGTGCTCTACACAGCATTTGAGGTAGAGAAGCTGGCACCTCCATCTCTCTTCCATCAGTAGCCCCAACAAAAGCTTAGGAAAGAAAACAAAATAAGCATGGTCAGGCATTTCTGTAGGCTGAATGCTCATGAAGATTCTCTGTATTCTTGGCAATTTATATATTCTTAGCTAGAAGGCTCACCAGAGGGGACTACTTACATTCTCTTCAAAGAGTGGTATAATGAAGCACTGTCATTTTTGTAATGAACATTTTGAAACGTATTGTCAAAAAGAATAATTGTTTGGCAAACCTTCTGAGAAGATAATATTCTCCAAAATGTCCCTTCTTGCAGAGACTTTAATGAAACTCTTGATGTTTGCCTTTATTGACCCAATTTAATCAAATCTTGTACTTCCCCTTTTATTGATTAAATTTTCAATAGAAAACATTACAGCTGATGATCAATGGTTGTAATTTAGAAATTAATTCTTCCCAGGCTGCATAAGTCAGAGGTGCCGCTGCTGTCCATGTTGTCCCTGTGCAGTGGGTATGGTAATTGGTCATGTGTAATGCAGACAGAAACAAAAAAAACCCCAAACGTTCTGTTTGCTTTGTAAATTCAGAGGATATTGTCAGGGTCCTGAGGGCACTAATGGGCTTTAATTGCCCTGAGCAGCCACACTTGGATTCCCCACTCCCTGCTTATGGCCCAGGTGCTCCAATTGAGCTTTGGGTTTGGTTGATGCCCTGTGGGGTGGGGAGGGTTTTTTGTCTCCAGCCTGGTCTTCAGAATTGTTGTGGTGGTGCTGGTGGTTTCCTGGATGGACCTGAGATCTGGCTTGTTTCCTTGTTGTGTATGGTGAGGGCAGGACTGTCACTGGTTCTGTTGTGTCAACTCCACTCAGGTACTGTAGAGACTATGCTTGGTGGTGTGGGGTCATCACTGGGTTATTCCCATTCCTGCTGCTCCCCAGTAAGGGTGACCTCTCAGAAAAGGGGTCTTTTTAGGGTGGCTTACCAGTTGTAAATTGATGGAAATGAGAAGGAAAAGAGTCCTGCCTGAAAAGTCTCCTACTTGAGAGTCCTATCCTACCAGAATAGGTAAGATAACCAAAAAAGCTAAATGGAAATGGAAAGAGCTAGATATACTTGGTTGATGGGGAAAAAGAAAATGGGAAGAAGTAGCAACTGATAACCCATGGAAGGAGCTTTCTAAGGACTGGGACAGGGCCCTCAGTGGCTCAAGCTTATCAAAATGGACATAGAAACAGCACGGGAAGTTCATGCTGAAATAATAGCAGCTATATTTCTGCACTGTAAAAGACTGCATGGGAACAGACCAGAGCAGCACATGTGTTATGCCTAGGGAAGAGCAGTAAATTCCCAGTAGGCTTATGGGGGAGTTCTGGAGTGAAGGAGAATTATGGAGTAGGTAGTGAGTCCAAATAAACCCTATCAAATTAACTTAGAGCACAGTGAGTGTGCCGTGCCTGGGTGGGTATTGGTCTGTATGAAGCCATTGAGCACTGATAATTACAGATACAAGATGTAAAAAGATAAAAAGGAGAAGATTAGAAGAAAAAAAATGGAGTATGGGGAGCAGAGAGAATAAATAATAAATAATAAATAAAGAGAATCAAAACAATTTGATTCAGGGATAGAAAAAAAGCCAGGCAGACCTCTCCTAGTGTGGAGAGAAGGTAGTAACAGAAATGCCTTCACTTGAGTGACTCATTGGGCTCTTTCTTTGCCAGTAAATTATGCTTTCATTATGTCTTTGTGAATCAAATAGTGGTGAGATGGATATATATGAAAGATGCCAGGTACATAATTATCAAAGAGATGCCAGAGTCCTAGAGCCTCATCTTTGCATCTGCTTCCTATCGTGGTATTGAGTATAACTGAAATGACTCTTGGGCTTTGTTTTGGGTGACCAAGTGATGAATTTTCCCTGCCAAAGCTCAGGTACTGCACTGGCAGCTCTGCAAAGCCAAACCTCTATGGCTTATTTCTCAGTTCGTGTATTTGATACTACTGGATGCAAGGAGAAAGCTATTTTATTTGCTAATGCATCACATTGAATGATTTATGGCAGACAAATAAATATGTGAGGGTGTCTAAGTAGGACTAGTGTCAAAGGAAAATATTGAGGGGGGAGAAGTTTGCAAGTTTCTAATTATTTTGGTTTATTTATGCACACAAACCTTGAAATATTAATAGAGAATGCATAAGTAATTGATGAGCTACATATAATTTTTCATTATCTTAATGTTGAGATAGGCAGAAAAGTCCTTTGGCAAAAGTCACAAACATATTACAACCTCAAAAAAGTTGTAAGTCAGGACTGAAGCTGTCTAGCTGCTAGGAGCAACTGAGCACCCCCTTACACCGACCCACTGTTATGACTTTTCTTGAGTCCTTTCCTAGTCTGTCCAACCTTGATATAAAATGGTGGGTTGGTCTTCTTTCTCCTGTTTAAGGCAATGAACTTGAAGGTATGTTTTCGAAGCAGCTTAACAGCTGAAATAAAATCCATATCCAAATGGGAAGGAGAAATCCATTAATATATGGGGTTAAAAATCAGATAGGTTTTAATACCTGACTCATGATTTTGTGAGTTTTGCTGGAACTGCCAGCAGACATTTGTCTGAACTGTGAAGCAAACTCTCAGGAGGGTGCAGGAGGTGGCATGCAGTAGCAGAGTGGGTAGCAGTGTGTTCAGCATTGAGCAAGGGCTTCTTTTCTAAGTTAAGATTTTTTTTCATTTTAGAAAAGGAAAATAGGTGAAAGGGGAAGAGTGAAAAGGTTGAACTGCTTGGAGTACTGTCTTAGTTCTGCTTCTGTTCTGAAATTCTATTCTATTTTGAATGAGCAGTTGAACTATGCTGGATATCACAGGTTTCTTCAGGTTTTCTGAGCCCAGTGCTTCTCAAGACCCTCTGAACTATAAGCCTTCCATGCGTGCCTGCCTGTAAAAAAATATCTGTGCCCCCATACATAGTGTATTGGGCAAAAGAGAGAGAGACAACTGCAAAACCTCATGAGTTTCCTGGGAAGTATCTCTATGGACAGTAACAAACCAGTTCATGCTCTTCTGTCTTTTCTTTAGCTGTTTTCATCTCTCTCTGTGTCCATTCTGTCACAGACCAATACATGCACCTATAACTCTTTAGCCCCAGTGTCCTTCCTGTTTGATGCGGTCCTAGATTCTATATTTCCAGCTAAAGGAGAGAAAGAAATCCCTCTAATTTTCCTGCTGGCTACTGTCTCTGTTGACCTTTTCAGCTTCTGAATGTTTTGCTCTCCTTATTCTCTGGTGTTGGGTGTGAGTAATTAAAAAGACTAGGAAGAAGGAAACACAGGAAATTCTGTGGGTTTTATTCTATATGCCGCTGTTGATTTAATGATAATTTTAAGGTTTGCACATCTTTGGGTTTGGTTTATTTTTTCTTAAGCTGTCCTATAAAAAGGACAACTAGGAGGACAGTGGACTGGTGGTCAGGAGGCTCATTTCTCTACCAGCACCTTCCTGTAGTCAATACCTTACTTCCCACATTGACAAAACTGGCTGATAGCTCTGTACCATATATTGCCACAAATGGCCTTGAGGAGATAGAATATTAGAAACTGTTTCCTCTTGATAGTGGCTTATCTGATGATGCTTGTCCCGATGGCAGTGCTGACAGTGGCTGCTGCTTTCCTTCCCCAAAAGATTGTGCCAGTGTAACTCTGGAGAGAATCTGTTTAAAACATAGAGCTTTATGGTAGAGTATTTCTCCAGTCAGTGGAGTCAGACAAGCATATCCTGAAGGCAATTCATCCAAATTAATCCCTGACAGTGATTAGTTTGTTTAGGCTAAATATGCTGATTTTTAAGCATTTAGAGTTGGTTGTGATTTGTGGCTGTTTGGAGTACTGGCTTGAAATTTTATTTTTTTTTTTTAAATATTGACTCTATCCTTTCCTCCATTTCATCCTTAATACCCATGCTCTCATGGATTTGTGAGTGGAGACTACATCAAAACGTGCAGCCAAAGATCAGATGTATTTTGCAAGTTGACTCTGTTGTAGGAGGCTTATTTGGCCACTTCTGAACAGAGCACTTTTTCTTTTGCTTCCTCCTTGGTTTTTGCAAGAAGTGAATTGACTGCAGCAGCTTCTTTCCTATTCTCTCGCCCACAATCTCACTTGCTGTATTTAAGACAACAGTTCAGCAAGCACGTGGCAAATATCTGTGTCCATCATCTCAGGGTTCATTTGGGTACCTGCAAAAAAAATCACTGTTAATTCCACAATAGGTTTTCATATTACTTTCTTAATATTATTTTCTTTTGCTTAGTTGCTTAGTGGTGTTGCCCATCATAAAGGTCATTTAAAGTCATTGAGATTTTGCATGTCTCTTGCCTATGAACTGTATCAAGAAGCTTTCCAAATTCAAAGCCCATATGGGCTTTTACAGTCTAAAGATGTTTCCAAATTAGCCCTAAATTTGCATTATTTAATCTGAGTGTTTAAATCTAACCATTCTATATTGTGGTTCACTTTTTCCTTGCTTGGGGCTGTCTCCACTGCATGTTGCACTGTGGAACTGGGTGTGACCTGTGCTTATTCTGCCTGCTTCTCTGGAGTGCTCTGTATCCAACAGGAATGTTTGATTACCATAGTGTTCAAAACCAGATGAAAATCCTGGCACAACATGGCTAAGAGCTTTACTACCCACTTCAGTGGGCTCAAGATTGTACCTTTTAATTTCAAAAGATGTTAGATTAGGCACAAAGCTTTTTTTGACAGCCTTAGACTAGTTAGCAGATTTACAAGCACCTCTTTTCCAGGTTGTGATGACCTTTGCAATGCTGGGTAAATACAATGAGCTATTCAATTGGAAAATTATTTTAATAAGCAGCATTTTAGCAAAACCTGTGGTTTGCCCTCTGAATCTTGATTAGTAAAAATAAATCTCTATTACCCTCTCAACTTGACCTTACCTTCCTGTTTGGTAGGAGGAAAAAAAAAGAAAATCAGTAGCAGCATTAAAGATTCATCTGTTATTTGGAATAATTCTTGTGCAATGCAAATCTAATAGACTTGAAGCACAGCATTTTGGTTTAGAATGAAAGACAACTGCCTTTATTCAGCTTACACAATCCTTTCCTGAAAGAGCCCTTTATCCAGCTCATGTCGTGTCAGCAGTAATCATAGACTGAGTGGTGGTGCATGCAAATTAGTGAGCAGCTGCCGTTTAATTGGGCTGGAGGAGTCATATAATGAATTTGCCAGTAAGTGCAGGAGTAGATCGTGTTTAATACTCGGGGTATTGTGTTGCTCTTACTTTTGGGTGCTGGCAGCTGAAGGTGGATCTAGCTGGATCAGTCTGTTACCTTTGCTATCTTTGCCCTCCCCAGCTAGAACCCAGACTGTCACTGTCTGCAGTGCTCCTGGCCCTTCCAAACCAGTGGGGCAGTTGACAGTAGCCAGCAAAACTTAACACGGGTGTTTTATGCTGATAAATAACAGGAGAGTTTCTCTATTCCCCTGATACTCAGACTTGCCTCAAAGTTAGTGTGGGATAGAGGCAAGCCAACTTACCACTGTAGCTGTGACTGGCTGATGTGGATGGCCTCTCTTAACCCCAGTGGTTTGTTTCACATCTTTAAGGCAGTTGGGATGCTAATGTTGCTCTAGGTAGTTCTGGTTGTTTGGTTTGGGGTTGTTTTGTTTTTTTTTCTTCCCTCTCCCTTCCGAGTTCTCATGTGAGTTATGAGCCCCAAGCATTTGGATATGATGGGAAATGCAAACTAAGACGGTCAAACTGACACAGGAGTCTGACCCAATCCCTAAAGCAGTTATTTGGGAAGGGTGTGGAGATGGAAGAAGTGATATCTTTAATATGACAGGCTTCTGTTGTGATTGTAGATATGTCTGGTTTCATGAGTGAAGACAAACTACCTTTCCTGTTGCATATATTGCAGACTCAAGTCCACGAGAAATCTGTGGATTTCATTTTGCTTAAAGAAGTCAAGGATGCTAAAAAACTGTTTTATAACTGTATTTCCCTAGCAGTAATTTCTAAGCTGCTTGTGTGCTTCACATTTTACTGGCAGTTTCTGTCATGTCCTCTCAAAACAGGTTTCTAGAAGAGGGAGAAGCTATCGTGATACTCGCAGAAGTAAAAGAAGGGAAAAGGTAAGTTTTGCATGGCAATACATACCAAAAATTACTCGGTTGCCTTCCTTCTCTTCTACCAGTCTCTTCTCAGACAATACCTTTGTCTATTGCTTTTCATGATGATCAGAACTGTTGTGATATCTTTTGGTTATTGGATTGCAGCTATATTGTTTCTGTTGCTATATACTTACACAAGCTTGTAATAACCCTCTGTACTGACAATTCTCAAGGCCACAGTAAAATAGCAGTGAATAATTGACAGTAAATAAGGCTTCTACAATCTCAGCTTGTTCTTCTTTGTTCCAGAAGAAAGGGATGATGAGAAGAGTGCAGATACCTTTGCAGTTCAACTTCAGTTTTTAGTTTGTGTTAGGTGATGTAATTTCTTGGGCCATACCAGATAATGCAACAAGCAAAGCAGTGCGCTGGGCTGGTGAATCACATTTGATTGTTGACATGTCTGGAGCCACGAAATGCTTTCAGCAAGAGGAAGGTGTCCTGCTGTCTTGCAAGATAAGCGAGCAGGAAGCAGAAACTGTTTCAGAGGAGATAAGTTGTGGGGTTTTTTTTTTTTTTACATGTATATTTAGAAAAACCTAATCTGAAAGTATGTGTGAATCTCCTTGCTCTGCTTCTCATTTGGATCCTGTTCTCTTTCTTCTTGTGGAAGAGTTCCTCAGTGACTGTTAGAGTGAAAATGCTTCTTTAAACTTCAAAGAAGAGTAATGAATCACAAGGAGGAGATTTTACTATTGAAAAGTAAACTAAGAGCAGTGCAAGTGTATTTGGTATTTCGGGTGGTGGCTGCTGCTTTATGTTGCTGTCAGTACTCATTCAGCAGGTGCTTTTTCATCTCCATTCCAAGATGTTGGGGAGAAATAAAGCACTGTTTGTTCCTGCAAGCTGCTTTGGGTCTGCAGATCTTCTCTTTGCCCCTTATTTCACCCTTTCTGCACCCTCCCTCTTCCCCCGCAGCCTTTGTGCAGCAAGACAATCCTTCTCTTAATCCCAGAGAACATATTTTGGGTACTAGCACAATGAAGAAAAAGAGGCAAATTGATTTGCATTTCTTATCTGGGAGATTGGCTTGCAAAATCTAGTATGGTTTCACTGACGCAGAGGCAGGAGAGATGATCCTGTAAATCTGACATCTCTTTATTAAGGTTGAGATGGAAGGGAGTGGGAGGATGGCCTGAGCTCACTATGGGGAATAATACTGTAGGTAGATTTGTTTGTTGTCTCAATCCACGTTTCACTGAAGTTTTCCTGTTTGGTTTGGAGATCCTCTCACAGGGACATTGTATGGCTACCCAGTCCCAGTTTATCCAGTTGCGCACAGCTTCCGTTTCCCCATAGCATGCGGAGCTGCCACCTGGAAGATGGAGTGTACATGCATCCATTCTAGATAAATGATCTTTATGTTTGCTCACATGATGAGCTCAGAGATTCAGATAGTTCCAGCAAGGTTAAAAGCTGATTTCAGCAAGCTGTGTTGGATCCTCTTTGCTTTCCCCCTGCTGCCTCAGGAGGCAAAAGTAGCCAGAGTGGATAAATCTCCTTACAGAAATGCCTTGGGTCTTCCCACTTCCTACACCTGCC
Organism: Megaceryle torquata; assembly: GCA_024611175.1. Classification (NCBI taxonomy): domain Eukaryota; kingdom Metazoa; phylum Chordata; class Aves; order Coraciiformes; family Cerylidae; genus Megaceryle; species Megaceryle torquata. The sequence continues at coordinate 68,695 of JANIJG010001217.1, read as the reverse complement.
AGAGTAGCCCCACTATTGCCTGTCTCTGGCAGTTTTCTTGTTCAGGATTCTATCACATCAGACTGCACGGTCTGAGCAGCGACTTTCTTACCTGCCTTGCAGCAGCCTGTCCTATCCTGCTGCTGACAACATAGCAGTGCCTCTCTGACATGTGAGAAATGGAGGGGTGAAAAGCCAGTCCTGATCACTGGTTGGCAAAATTCCCTCCTGACTTTCAAATAAGTATTGGTCAAAGCCTGTTAGCAGGTGATGTATGTCCCTTGTTGCAGTAAAGGTGTGTTTCCAAGTGGGATGTAAAGGGATTCTTTAAGCATAATTTTGGGCAAAAAGAAAACCTGAGAAATGGAAAACAAAAAGTGATAATTGGCTGGATGAGACACCTCCTTGGTGCTTCTGCATTCACTGCCTAATTCAGCCTCTCATAGCTGAACTACACATGTAGTAGGCAGGAGGGCTGCCCACGCCTTGGATCATGGTGTTCTCTGATCAGGTGCCTCCACTGCCTCTCCAGTCACATCTAGAAGCACAGAGTCTAAGGACTGCGGTTCTTTGGCTACCTGGTCCTTGAAGCAAGAAGGAATTGCAGAGCAGTCAGTATAGATATTAATGCACTGTTCAAGGAGCTGGTTAAACTTTTGAAGCCTGCATCTGCTCTATTTGCTGCAGCAGGACAGCCGCCCTGCGCTCACTTGGGTTGATCTGTTTTATATCGGTGTGAAAAAAGAAATGACCTCTTAAATGCTTTATTGTCACTGTCTGATGCTTCTTTTGTCCCTGTCTTTCCATTCTGTCTGCCTCAGCATCTTCAGTGCTGCTTGCTTGAACTGTGAAATCACCAGATAACAAAAATCTTTGAGGCTAGAAGGGATCTCAGGACATTATCCTAATGGCTAGGACAGGCTGCTCAGGGCTTCAAGTATCTCCTCAGCTTCTCTGGGCAACCTGTTCCAGTGGTTTATAACCTTCACAGTGAAAAGGTTTTGGGTTTTTTCTCATGTTTGATCATAACCTCTTGTGTTTCTGTTTGTGCCTGTTGCTTCTTGTCCTCTTGCTAGGCACCACCAAGCAGAGACTGGTCCAGTCATCTTTACACTCTCACATCAGCTGTTTATATACATTGAGACCTGCCACTCCCCACCCCAAGCTTTCTCCTTTTCTCTAGGCTGAGTGTTCCCATCTCTCTCAAACTTTCCTCCTATGAAAGATGCTGAACTCCCTTAAGTACCTTAATGGCCTTTTGCCAGGCTCAATCCAGTATGTCCGTGTCTCCCTTGTACTGGGAAGCCCAGAAATAGGCCCAGCACTCCAAATGTGCCTGACCAGTGTCAAGCAGAGAAGAAGGATCAGTGAATGCCAAAACACTCATTACCAAATGTGTGATTGGTTGTGGTAGTTCTGTAGCCAAGCCATGGAGCAGATTAACTTCAATAAAATTTCTAATTTTACTTTTTTTTTTTACTATATCTACATGAGTAGCTTGCTATTTGACCCTGCATCTGAGTAATCTTTTCTGAATAGCAAAGAAATCCATGCAAGCCAAACCCCGCTGATGTGGCTGTGATGAGATTATTTGTGGTACTAGCTTGGTACTTTGGAAATTTCTGTTTTTTTTCATCTAGGCATTGTTCCACCAACATAAGTCATGATGCCAAATGTAGAAAAAAGACATTTTAAAAGATGCTTTTTAAGGATTTCTAACTTATTAGGTTTGGGTTTGTTTTGTTTTTTGTTTGGTTGGCTTGGTTTTGTTTTCTTCTGGTTTGTTTTGGGTTGGGTTTTTTTTGTTTTGCTTTTTGTGATAGACCTATCTTACTAAGGCCGGTGAATTGAAAAGAATAATTTTCAGCTTATTTTAAAATGCTCACTTCATTCATGAAATACATGATGACAAATATTTTATAGCCTTTTTGTGAGTGGGATGCTAGCCTGTGTTATTTAGAGACATTTGTGAATTGATACACTCAAGAAAGAGACTTCATCAATTCTGCAATGTTCAGCTTTTTTCATTGGATTAATCATTCTGTAAATCTGTTGAGTAGCCATCACCTTGGGGATGCTATTTTTGTCACTTCTGCCCTTATGTAGAGCTAGATTTCTATTATGATGGCAGACTAGCCTATTCCAATAGGATTTCTGTGAGTAAGGTGTTAATCATTATGAAAAGGAGCTTTTGTTAAATATATCTCCACTGACCTTCTATGGATAGAAGGTACTCTTTCTGCTTACAGATCACAGGACAGAAAGGTCGTGCTCCTGTACACTTCCTCTTCTAAGTCTCAGACCAGTTCAGGAAGGGATTCTTTGTAGTAACTCTCTGGTTTAGATTGCATCAGCCAGTATTTTATCTCCTTGCACCAAATGTAATAAACATATATACTTTAAATACATCTGTAAAGGAGATAAAGGCAGTGTAAAAAATCTGTGAGGTGTAAGAATCCAATAACATGGAGATAACCACAGGATCTTACCTGATTTGTGCCTATCATACTTTCAATTTCAGGTCTGACAAATCGTTGCTGCATAACATGCTCCAGACTTTTTGAAAAGCCATCAAGGTGCTGATCCCAGAGATACTTCCCGAGTCCTGAATCCCCTTTTCATACTACTCTTATTTCAGGTATAGCAGTGTCAAAGTCAGGCAACATCTGTATTTAGCATGCAGATTAGTACTTGCAGGGTCATGTTTGACATCCATTTGTCCAATGAGCTACGAAGTTTCTGTTGCTTAATATGGACTGGGTGCTTCATCAGCTACATCTTCCACATAACATGAAAGTGAAATGCAAAGTATCTTCCTGCCCCAACTAGTCCCTTCTTTGAATGTATGGACTCTAAGATTATCCACAAAGCACTTTTAGACAACGCTGGTATCTGTTCCGTGAGTTTTCCTAGCTCCCTGGGAAATACAATCTGTAAGCACAGTACCTTGACATCCTCATGAAAAAAATTACCTTGGAGTGACTGAATGAAAGGTTAGAACTGTTGAGTGTTTTAATCAATAATAAATGAGTTGGATGAGCGGTATACTGTACTTTGCAGCGCACAATCAATAATACATTTTTATGCTCATCTTTTTAATCCTCAAAAAAACTACATCAAAAATTTCATGCTAGACTGCACACTAGAATCAATAATTGAGAAAGGTTCCCTCTTCCCCCTAGTACAGTTTAATGAAAAGCATAATGAATTTATTTATTAAATGATGGTACAAATCTATTATACATTTTCAGCAAATACCAAAAGGAAAATAATAAATTAAACTATGTCTACTATTATTTCCTATTTGTATCATCACAGTATGTAAAACGCTCAAAAAAGGGACAATGTTCCAATATACAGGGCAAACAGTTGTCTGTATATAGCCCTGTTTTCTTACAGGGGTCAGTACTGGGTCCAGTCTTATTCAACTTCTTCATCAATGACCTGGATGAAGGGATTGAGTGCACCCTCAGCAAGTGGCTGATGGAACAGAACTGGGAGCAGTGGCTGATACACCAGAAGGCTGTGCTGCCATCCAGCAAGATCTGGACAGGCTGGAGAGCTGGGCAAAGGGAAACCTGATGAAGTTCAGCAAGGGCAAGTGTAGAGTCCTGCATCTGGGGAGGAACAACACCATGCACCAGTACAGGTTAGGGGTTGACCTGCTGGAAAGCAGCTCTACAAGGAAGGACCTTGGAGTGCTGGTGGACAATAAATTATCCATGGGACAGCAATGTGCCCTTGTGGCCAGGAAGGCCAATGGTATCTTGGGGTGCATTAAGAAGAGTGTGGCCAGCAGGTCGAGGGAGGTTCTCCTCTCCCTCTACTCTGAACTGGTGAGACCACATCTGGACTGTTGTGTCCAGTTCTGGTCTCCCCAGTTCAAGAGGGACAGGGCAATACTAGAGTCCAATGGAGGCCACAGTGATGATGAAGGGACTGGAACACCTCATATGAGGAAAGTCTGAGAGACCGGGAGCTGTTTAGTCTGGAGTAGAAAAGACTGAGAGAGCATCTTTTTAATGTTTACAAATATCTGAAGGGTGGGTATCAGGTAGAAGGGGCCAGTCTCTTTTTGGGGGTGCCCTGTGATAAGATGAGGGGCAAGGGTCACAAACTGGGATACAGGAAGTTCCACCTCAACATGCGGAGAAACTTGATTACTGTAAGGGTGACAGAGCCCTGTAGAAGGCTTCCCAGAGAGGTTATGGAGTCTCCTTCTGTAGAGACTTTCAAAACCCACCCATATGTGTTCCTGTGTGGCCTGCCCAAGGTGATCCTGCTCTGGAAGTGGGGTTGGACTTGATGATCTCCAGAGGTGTATTCCAACCCCTACCATTCTATGATTCTATGCCTTGAGTTAGTCTCCACTCCTTCAACTTGCCTGGAAATGGCTAGGAAGCTATTTTCAGAATAATGTATAAATTTTCAGTAAATGCACAAAAGTTTTTATTTTGGTTTCTCTACTGAGTCACACAGCAATGTTTTATACTGTTGAAGTTTTTGTGCATTTATAGAGCACCTGCCATTATACAAAAAGGAGGATCAAACTTTTCTTAATGCCAGTTGACCACATTTCTATTTCAGTCCTGAAGTCATTAATTCCTTCTTGCTGAATCACAAAGTGTATTGCTTTGTTAGCAGTACTTCATATCCCCGTGGACTTCTACTCTTTTACTGCATCACCAATTATTTGTGATGTATTATTAATTGTATGTGATCTATACTTGCACCACTTCCTTGACTGGTAGGGGTAGCTAATTTAAACAAGAAGCAGCTTTTGTAAAAAGTAGCTTTTCTTATTCTGTGGCAAGTTGCCAGCTGTGTTGTATAAGAAGATTTTTATTCAAACTGTTATGGAAAATAGTGTCTTGTGCATGTCCATATCTGGCAGGTGTGGGCTACTGGACACGCTTGCACACTTCTGGACAACGACTGGGGAGAAGGTGGGAAATGTATGAGACACATGAAACTCAGTATTATCTGATTTTTGCCTTCTAGAAAAGAAAATATTGCCTTTGGTACTGAACAAAGACAGTTAGGAAAAGGACTAATATTTTTTTTTTTCTCCTAGTGGGGTTATTATTCTTTCAAGCTAAGATCTGTGAAACTATAAAAGGTGAGTTCTGGTAGAGCTGGGATAGGTTGATACACCAGGATTAGTGTGATCACCTCGGTGGTCTGGAAGTTACCTCATTTTTTTTGGTGCTGTTTTGTAGCAGTCAGTGGGGACCTTTTGACTTTGTTAAAATCAGTATCATATCACCAGCTTAACTTGTAGTCCCTAAAAATTTCCCTTTTGTGTTGTATCTATGTGTGATTGAGTAAATGTATTGGGAATGACCAGTTGTCGTAATGTAAAAAGATGTAAAAATGTTATTTACATTTTTTACATAAAAACCGTAAAGACAACTGCAAAAAACCTGCAACGGGACAAGTAAATACTTCCACCTTACCATTATCAAAACCCACAGAAACTATGGTGCCAGGATCCCTCAGTGCTGTGTCTGGTTGCAAATATGAGCAGATGTTTCTGAGGTTTTGGCTGGGTCTTGGCTAGATCTGATGGAAACTTCCCTGTGAAAAATTAAAAGCAGAATCCACCTTTTGCTTCACAAATACAGTGAAACAATAAAAGCCAGTTTTTACCATGTTGGGATTGGTACCTTAAATAAGCTGTATTTCCTTATCATTGCTCTCAGCTACTTCATTTATCATGTACAATAATTTTTGCAAAACCCTATAAAATAGGCAACTATGATACCAAGAAAACAAATGTAAATATTGCTGAAGGTAGGCAATAAAAACAATCAAGAATTTCTCACAAAGTAATTGCCTGTTTTGTAAGGTAATAATCATTGTCTCTGAGACTCCATCAGAGGGATGTTATGAAAATGTCGCTTTTTATGCTGTTTGTATCTTTGAGAAAGCATCCCCCAGTCAGGATAGACCCATTCAGGACAAGCTTATGCTGATATCTCAGATATTATTAGCAGTTAAATGTCAGGAACAGACTTCAGCCCCTCCTGGCTGCAGGGTCTGTTCATCTTGACCCTCTGCACCACAGCCTACGCCTGTCCTGCCTTACTGGAGGTATCACTCAGGTAGTCACTGCCATGATGGTTAGGAGCAAAAACCTTCGATTTCTTTATGTCACTGGAGAGACAAACACCCCCGGAATATGACTCAGTCTCCAATCTGCTAATTTTCTGGAGGTGTCTGCCTATCTACATTTACTATTGAGGGAGTACAAAATGACTATTCCCCTAAATTAGGTATTCTGCTCAGATGTTTCAAGCTAGAAGAATGAATCTGCATTTAAGTCCTGAACATCTTTATAAAGGCTAGGCTGAACTTCTTCCCATCGTTATCCAATTTAGCTGAAAACAGCCTTAGTGTTCCTGCAGGTTGGGCCTGATTCCAGCATGGAAAACGAAAGCATTAACACCTGCATGTCCATGTGGATGTGGCTGGACACAGCTAGTAGTGATAGCCATGAAAGTGTGTAAAGTTGAGAATAGGTAGACACACCTAATCTGCCCAAGCTGGAGAAGAGAGGCAAAAGTCTGTCACTCTTGCGTAGTTAAATCTGGCCATTCCCTCTTGCATGGTTACTTAACACACATGTAGTAGACTGCTTAATTTCTGTTTGGTAATTGGAATTTTTGAACATGGTGATGAGTGTAAACCCCTACTCCCTGAAGTCAATGGAAGTTAAAGTCAGCTGGCATCTTGCAAGACCAAGACTTTTATGAAGTGCAAGGAATTAGAGGTGATTCTTTCTGAAAATTATAAACTTTGCTATGTGGATACTTACTCATGGTGAATAGAAGACTTTCTCATTCTATCAAAAAGGAGGAGGTAATTAATGTCATCCTCCCTAAAAAAAAAAATCACAAAAATCCTTGGTGCGTGTTATTCTATAGCCAGAGGGAGGCAAAATGTCTTTAAATATTATAATACATACACTCCTGACAATCCTGAAGGTTAAACAAACAAACTCAATGTTTTTTTCACTCTTGGGTTTCATACTAATTGTCAAGTCTGTGGAAAGGGTAACTCAGTTTATCAGGCTGGATGGAAATTTGTGTGATGTCCCTTGCTGCTTTGTAGAGAGCATTGCACGGCTGATATCTAAAGCATTGTCTGTTTGTAAGTAATGGCATCTCTCTCTCTCTCTCTTTAGTCCCTCTGGTTTCTTCTTTCCCCATCACAATTGTTTTCCTGACTACACTTGTTATTTGGATTGATTTTTCATCTTCTGAAAAATGCTGAGCAAGGAGCTTTCTCTTGATTGATATATCTCAATCTCAAGTGATTCCCCATGGTGTTTATTGTGAAATGAATCATTTGACTCCATCAGCAGAAAGACCCCCATGTTGACTTTCCACAGATGCATGTCATCGTTATTATTGCATGCCAACAAATTTATTTGGAGCATTTGGATAATGGTAGTAGATGTCACCTGAAAGAGCTAGTTTGCAGCAGAGTTGCTTTTGTTTGATTGCTATAGTGTTGGTTAAAATTCCTCTCAACCACACTATTGCTTCATTGCTGGGTAGTGCAAATTCAGGAGAATTAGAGCTGTTTGAGCATACTGGATAGACTGTGATGATTCAGCAGATATTCTGCCTTTGTTCTTTGTACAGCATCCCCACATGAAAACTTACCTTTCCTACTTTGCCTATGGAGAGACAACCTATTTTATTTCTTTTAACCACCTCCAAATGACATCTCCTGAGACCTCTTGGAAAAAAAAAAAAAAAGAAAAATTCTATTGTTAGTTATAACCCACTCTCTGTCTGACATATTTTATGAAATCAACGAGCTGAAAAAGTCAGATGACTTCACTTCTGCCTTACTTTTCAATCCTAGCTTTACATCCCCATATATGAGAGGGGGGAGGAAAGGTTGAATAGTGATACTGAAGTACTTGGGGGTGTAGAAATTTGGCATTGCTAGATCCAGAAACTTCCTGCTGTGTTTCGGATGTGCACGCTGAACCCTGACCTCCAATGAGAACAATGGTTTTGAGTTCTTCCATCAGCACTGTGTTACCCGAGGGAGGGATAGGTGAATGGTCCCATGTCAGCTTCTAACCTGGAGTAGGATTTCCTGGTCAGCTTAAGGCTAAGTAAGTGCACACTGCTGTGGAAGGGGACAGTCTGGCACAACTCTGTGATGGCCATTACTTCTAGCCTGTCACCTGTGTTGCTTCAGTGACCGGATTATTCCATGGTCACTCACTCTCATGCAAGGGTAGAGATGATCATAGAATCATAGAATGTTAGGGGTTGAAAGGAACTTCTAAAGAGCACTGAGTCCAACCCCAATGCCAACGCAGGACCATAGAATCTAGGGCAGGTTACACAGGAATGGATACAGACAGGTGTTGAAAGTCTCCAGAGAAGGAGACTCCACAACCCCTCCAGGAGCCTGTTCCAATGTTCTGTAACCCTTAAAGTTCTTCCTTATGTTGAGATGGACCTTCCTGTGCTCTAGCTTGCATCCATTGCCCCTTGTCCTGTCACAGGGCACAAGTAAAAAGAGGCTGCCTCTTTCTTGACACCCAGCCCTCATATATTTATAAACATGATGGTCTGCTGGCTCCTCCTGTGGAGAAGCAGGATGGCAGGGCTGCCCATTCAGCAGCAATGTTGTCTTAGATCTGCTGACACCACATGAGAAATCACAAATTGAGGTGTTGTTAAGTGGGAATACTGGCTCTTTAAATAGCTGGTAGGAATAAGGATTGCTTTCAAAGCTTTTCCAATGTAACTATCTTCAGCAGCAATCTATTAATAGTCCACTAATTTAGAGAAGTATCAGTGGCAATTATCATTGTGTTCAAGGGTAGAAATGCTTATTTCTGCAGGGATTATGTTATTCCATAGCGCAGCTTCTGCTGGTATGTGTTTGTTCATGCAGCACTGGCCTTGATCAGGAGCTGTGAAATCTGTATCAAGTGAGGAATTTTGTTAAAGCATGGGAGTTCCTTTTATTTTTTTAATGGTTTGCTTGTCAGTTCCACAGTAAAGCTATGTGAAGAAGGAGGCTGGGCTGCTATACAGCACAGGAAAGCTGCCCTGCACTGCTCCCCTGGGAATCAAGGATGCTGGGAAACAGGATTCCTTTGGGAAGCCCTTTGGGAGACACCCCTCCCCTCACTGCCCCTGCAAACCCAGGGTCCTGGAACTGCACAGAGGCAATGTCATGGTGCTCTGTCTGCTGCTCTCACAGGTACTCACCCCTTTCAAATACACCCTGATCCGCCCCCCACTGCCACTTGCTTATGTTACTCTCAATGAAGTTGCACAAGCACAGAGTTGTCGGAGCTGACTGGCAGGCTAGATCCGGATTACAATGCTCTGTGGACTTTGCAGGCCAGATTAAAGTACTGGGAAGGATCATTCTGGCTCATGGGCTATATTTTTGACATTCTTGTCATAGAAAAGTATTAGGAGTTGTAAGAAGGACTAATGTGAGCTTATACTTTACAATTTGGTGTTGTAACTGCTTTGTTATGGAAAGCAGAAATTGAAATAGTTATACTATTTCTGTTTGGGATTTTTTCATTGCAACAAATGCCTATTATGTCTCCTGACTGAAAAGCAAACCCCATTTCCCCCATTATAACATTCAATTAGTCTCATCTCCTCTGCTCCCATTTTCCAAGCCACAAATGATGAAACAAATCCTTCAAATTGTGCTTATAAACACTGCCAATGAGTCTTGAGTTGGCAGGAGAGCTAATGGGACAATTTCAATTTAAAGAAAGCTGGTTAACAATAAATGCATTTCAATTTATAAATGAACGATGGCAGGTAAAGTTGTGTGTCTGCATAATATAGTTTACCTGTAAAATGTCTTCCATCTAAACATCTCAATATATCTTGCAAAAAAAAAAAAAACCCAAAACTGAGTAATGTTCTACTACTGCAGCACAGTGAAAGTGAAGGACAAGCCTGAAGTAACTTCCCAAGGAAATGTTGCCACTAGTGGGAGAGTTCTGTGGCTAGGTGTCAGATTTGTGTTGGGCATCCTCTATCTTAACTACCACTGGTGAATCAATCTTGAACAGGTTTTTGAAATATGATGTCCCCTTTGCATTCAGGAGGTGTTATTGACCTTCTGGTGTACATGAGGTGCAATGAGAGATTTCAGCAGAGTGTAGGTATCAAAGAAAGACCCATGGGAAACTGTGTCCTGTCAAACTGAACTTTCTCAGGCTGGAAATGTGAGAGATGCTTCGAACAAGTGTCTGGCATGGGAGAGAAAAGTGCGTGCATCCCTCCCTCCTAAGTACCACTGCAGTAAAGGTAATGTCTCCTTCCCTATGCAGGCATGGTCTGAGCATCTAACACACCCTGCCAAGGAGACCTGATTTAAGCTCATAAAAATGGGAGCCATGGCAGAGCTACAAAACCCAGGATAACTTAAATATCCCAGTTTGGCCCATTTGCAGAAGTGCTGCTCATTCACTGCCTGCTGTCAGGACTGACTGCTTCAAGTATGGTCGGTTCCATGAGAGTTCCCATTGCTTTGGAGTTTTATTATTACACTTCTAGAAATAGATTTCTAGATTAATTATAATCTAGAAATGGCAGGGGGGTTGGACTACATGATGTCTAGATGTCCCTTCTAACCCCTAACATTCTATGATTCTATGAGCCAAAGTTTACTGATGGCAAATCCTGATGAGATCCTAATCTTTAATGAGAGTTTTTACAGTTTATACAGTGTAACATAGGAGCATAACAGCAACAACTGTGCCCTGATGTTCCCTAGCAAAATAGTTTTTGAGGGTATGGCAGATGCAAGGAGCACTTTACTGATTTGCACATCTATTGAAATCTTGGTGCTTCATCAGGTAACACATGTGGATGGACACACAGCCCCTTAAGTTCAGTTCTTGTTCAGGCAACTTGCTGGAAGGTGGGACATAAGTCTGACATCTGAAGTTGGCTTTGCTGGCTCTAAGATTTTTCTTTGCTGAACATCTCCCTTGCTTCCTTTCCTTCTAGTGAGACATTTGATGGAGACTGTGTAAGAAAATTACAGGCTTCAGTCCTTTGTCTAAGGAAAAGATAGGGATAAATGCCACCCATGCAACTCATGACTCTCTCCATTAGCTCCTTTCTTCACCTTCTCTCTATTTTCCATCTGAAGATAAGATTTATTTTTTTTTTTTAGATTTTTAAATGCCTTGTAATATTTAAATGGCTTTAAATGGCACTCTCCACTGGTTAATAAGCAAACATATACATCCAGCTAGTCAATGTATACATGTAGCTTGGAGTAATCTATAGAATATGCAGCAATTGCCTGGCTAGTAGTTAGGGGATGTGCTAAGCAAATGACAAAATTGTTGCTTGGGGAAGAACATGAGACAACTAGAAATAATAGAGGACATCATAATCAGAAGGATAACTATGGTGCAAAAATGGCAAAATAAATTGATAGAGGGCAAATCCTACGGGAAATGTAAGTTTATTAGCTCTCTTATTCTTTCACACAGCAGCAGAAAAAGTTTAGAACTGACCTCAATATCTTTGATAGAAGAAAAGAAAAACCCCTCCAAAAAGGAAGCCAAAAAACTTCAGGCTGCATTTTGAGAATTAGCTGTATTACCTGCAGGTCATTTTGCTTTTCTTGTATTAGCTCTTCCTTAACTTTTTATATGTAAATGTATACAGATATTTTGGGCAGATTTTGTAGGTTGGGTCAAGCATAGGGAGTGAGGATAAAATAGTATAAAAAGGATGTTATCTTGATATTTGCATCATTGTCTTTATGAAACTTGGCATTCTGCTGGATTTCATCTGTGTGTTCATTGCTTCAGTCATCAAATCACTGCATTTTTAAAGAAGCTTTTGGGGATAATGTGGACACTTAAATTTAGCATTAGAGGTCATTTAACAATATTTCTGAGACTTCAGCTATTTACTTTTCTGCTCTTAAACTTTCTGAGTTTACGCTTCTTGCCTTACACTTTTTGGATGTTAAAACTTTACATGTGTTTCAAAATGGATTGGACAGCTCCCTTCTGATTGTTCGTCCTTTAAACACATAATTTCTGATTCAACAAGGCTTAGCTGCAGCCTGTTGGACTCTGGATGGGTATCCAGGGTTTGTATTACCACGTGTTTTCTCTGTTGTGCTCTTCCCTAGGCCATCTGTATTGATTGCTGGCACTAGCCCCTAACAGTTTTATCTGTACCAGTTTCAGATGAAACCCTTCCAGATCATGCTTAAACCCACCCATCAGAAATAAAAAGGAAAATACCAATCTGCCCAAGAAATTGCTAGTCTTCTCTCCCAACCTTTCTGCCTTCCTTTGTTTTGAGGCATTTCCTATTCTTCAAGCTGGCTCCAAAGTGCCAGCGCTGTCTCTGGGAGCCAGAGAAGAGGGGCTATCTAGTCTGATAGTGCTTCCATTAAAGTCAGGGAGAAGTGTCTGATTTCAGTGTTGTTTGGATCAGGCCACAGTGCCCAGTCACTTCAAATGTGCAAAAGTTGTTTGTTTATGTGTTTTAAACAAAATATTTGCTTTGCTTGAAGGAACTTTGAAAAATAAGACTGAGTAGTCTATAGAAAAATTCTGAAATGTGGCATTGCTGACAGGTTTGGAACTTGTTTTTCAAGTATTAATTTGATAGACCTGAGATTGGAACTGCTCAGATTAATAAAAGCTTGAAGAAGAACTGTAGACCTTCATCATGGTCATATTAGTCTGGTAATTTCCTTTTCAACAACAACTTCCTTTAATACGTTTGCCACTGAAGACTGAAGTCTTTGCATTTGGTATCTTCTTGTGAATTAGCAGCCATGGATACTTTTTTTTTTTCTGTCTTACAACAGAACGCTAAAAACTTGTCAAGCTCTTAATCTCTTTGCACCAAAAATAGCTTTGATCATCGCAGGATACAATTCCTGCTAAATATGTGTGATATTAATATCTTTTTTGGATGTCAATCTTAGCTAGAATTTCCTTGAGCAGAGTGATTGGGATGCCATTTTTCTGTGCAATTTTCGTGGCTTACAGGAGAAAGTTGGGAACGGCACAACTTCTGTGGATCAGACTCAATGCTTAAAATACCTATTTAAGAAACTTGTAAGATTTTAAACTGGAATCCTGGTGATTTGCATTCTTGGAGTATAATACAGGCAATACTAGAGTCATTGCAGCAAGCCTTGGGGAAGGACAGTGTTCGATCTTTTACTTACAGAGTGCAGTTGTGTCACATCCTGTAAATACTATAGACCAAATGTTCATTGCCTTGATTTATAGAATAATATCAGGAATTTCACACAACTCAGTCTGCATTAGACCACTATCTGATGCAAAATCAAGGCCATGATATTTTCCAGGCCAATTTCAAATGAGAATAAAGAAAATCCATGAGATGCAATTTTCCTGAAATAAGATCCAGGTGGAGGTTAATGACAACATTTAGGTTGCTGCCTCGGGACATATCTAAAATGTGTGCAGCCACTTGGCAGCTGTAAGCCTTATTGATGGTTATTCCTTCCGATAATAAAAGCCAGTTTGTGTCACCAGGGTGATAAACAATACCCCCCTTAGTAAGCAAAGAGATTAACAATACATGACATTAAACACAAGATCTGCAAAAAGGAACAGAGTGTTCAGTAAGTCCTCTGAGCTTCATTTTATCTCAAAACATAAATTTTGTTGCCAATGGAACACTGTATAAGAATTAATTAGAGAACTTCACAAGCAGTCAAAACTCTTGTATGCCATTATAAATTTATCATTGCTGAAAGGATCTATTTCTGCTGTCAGACATCATGCTTATCTGGCAGACTGCACAAAGACTATGGAATAAATAACATTCTTCCTATATAAAGAACCCTGGAAAAAGGGAAAACTTGTTTTTAAAAAGCCAAACATGTTTATTATCTGTAAGGCATTTTTGAAGAAACACCACTTAGTATTCTGCTGTTCTAATATTCAAACTATTACAGCAGATCCCTCAGATTCCCCACTCGGAGAGAAGCTGCACGATGTCATGTTGGATACTACAGTGCATCTGCCTGTCCATTGGTGTTCCCCGCCTCAGAGAGGTAGAAGGTGGGCTGGGAGCAAACTGTTACCATGTAAGTGTTTAGACAAAGTCCTCTTGGACTACTGGACCAACTTACCATTCCATTATTTTTTATTTGGATTGTATTAACCATAAACAGTGACCCTCTTCTGTAATTTTCTAAGCTTATCTCAGCATTCTAGCATCACAGGCAAGCTTTATAATTACACATCTAATACTGTCAAACATTCTGTGCTTCTACTTAGTTCAGTAACTCAACAACTCCACTCCCAACAACTCTCAGCATAAGTGATACAAAGGGCATTATGTATGCTCTTCCTGTAGTGGCTGGCACTCAAGGGCCAGCCAATATAAAATCTGAAGGCCTCACAAGCACTTTTCCTGCAGTTATGTGTTTTATTAGTGAAGTGACTTCACTTGCTACAGAGGAATATTTTTTTTCCTTTCTCTGTGCACTATTAGGTACTTTATGTAGCTCAAACCCCATCACAGATAACAAGGCAATTAAAATTACTGAAGACTGCATAGCATTACAAGCTCCTGTGTGAGGTTGTGCTTGCTATTCCCCAAAAAAAGCATTGGCTCCTCTAAAATGTTAAGCAATACAGTGTGAAAGGAAGGTGATCTATTGTCTTTCCTTTTGCAAAGTATTTACATAGTCACAGACTTATATAAAGGAATTGTTCAAGTCAAAGCAGCAACTTCAGTGATTTGGAGGTAGCAAAGGTTCCTGTGCTCTATGAAGCAATGCTCCTTGGCAGGCCTCTCTCTGCAAACTGCATTGACCCCATTGGCTTCTCCATGGGCCACATTTGTTGACGTGCCATTGTGGTTTAAGGGTGAACAGGCTGAGTCGGGGGGTGGGTCCCCAGGACCCTGAGGAGTCAGAGGGTAGCTGTTATTCCCTCCCTTTCCCTGCCACACTTCATAGAACAAAAAGACTGGAAGTTCGTTGGGGGCTCTTCCTTCCTGGGCTTTGGTGGCTGCAACGGCATCTCAGCTCGGCTGGGCCCAACTCCTCATGTGCCACACATCCGTCTCCATCCCAGAGCAGGTTTTGGATGGAGTTCTGTATTATTCTGCCCTTAATACTCCTTTTTGTGTTTTTCTCCTGTTACTCATTAAATTTGTTACAGTCTTAACTTCCAGTTTTGAGTGTGACATTTTGATTTTTCCTTATTCCTGTTTCTACCCTCCCCTGGGAGGGAGGAGGCAAGGGGCTAACAGAGAGAAATCCTGCTTTGTGTTTCATGTGGGCTTGCCCTGAGCCTTAAACAGAGACACATGCCATCACTAAGATGATGTTCTTTAGGAAATTCTGAGGTATTGGAGGCCCCTGTTTCTGCCTGGCTTTGTGCTGCCCCTGTAAAAGCTGTCAGATGATAAATGACAGCTGATGGGTGCTCCAGAGATCAGAACAGGCAGTGGCAGATGGGGCATTTGGTCTCTCTGGGCTTCCTATGTGTCTCATCCTGTTTTCAGTGGGCTAAAATGAGGATAATCTATTGCAGGGAGAGGAGATATGGGAGGAGACAACAGTGAGCAATGTGTGGCTTGGGATGGACTACCTCAGGGCTGTTGGGCCCTGAGTGGTGACAGTGGGAGCAGGAAAAAGTGATGAAAGAACCACTGAAGAGCTCCAGTTTAACCATCTGAGGGCTGAACTGGCAGGGCTGGGGTCTTACATGGTACTGCAGAGAATGGCTGGATGTGTGTGGCTGGGCTGTGAAATGAGAGCATGGGCAGAGGTAGAGCTGGGAGCCACGAGCAGTGGGAGGACAAGCTGTCTGCCCGCAGGAGCTGACATGGGCCAGAGCCCTGAGGAGGCTTGGCAGGCATTGTTTCCAGCACCAGCAAGGAAAGGGCTCTACGTGGCTATTTACACTGAAGTTGACTGTTTAACCGAGGACAGAAGCACCTATACACTTCTCATAAAATGATGTTCTGAGTTTTTCATTGGCTTTTAGAGTGGATCTCGCATTATCCCGTTGTCTTCTCAAATTAAGTTTTGGGAAGCCTCAGACAGATAAGGATTTAATGCTGTCAAAGCCTGCAGTCTGAGCCTTTCTTAACTCTTGGAGCAATTTTGATCAAGATATCCTTATGTCACGGGATTTTACTGACAAGCCAGATTTGCCAGAACTTTACTTTCAGTGCAAATCTTTCATATACACATACTGTACTATGGTTACAATCTTTATCCTGCTTTACCTGATGGTGTTATCCATGCTATGTATCACTTTAAACAGCAAATATGAGACAAGATATCAGGAGCAAGATATTTTTTAGGTGGCAAGTCTGAATGGTTTATTGTTATAATTTCTAACTGTGATACATTGAACTGTATGAAGCTATTGCCTCATGAACACTTGTGAGTTACTGAGATATGCTTATTTGTGTCTTCCACTTGCTTCCTGGTGAGTAGGGAATTTCTCCTCATCTTCTTGTCATTTTCTCATGTTTTGTTTTCTCATGATCCCACAGTTGAAGGTTTGGTGGGTTTTAATGCCATGAAGATGAAGTTCTTTCTGTGATAAAAAGCCTTTGAGGCATTATCAAAGTGTGACTCCACTGAAGATCACACCCACATACACACAGAAGATGTCAGGGGTTGGAAGGGACAAGATAATCCCTGTCATATCACTCTTACTGTTTGAAATGTTCTCCACTTATTGTAGTGAGTCCTTAATGTGGGTGAGGTTGTATATAAACAAAAGCCCTTAAAGGAACATCCTACAGCATCTCCCTTAGTGCTCATGTTCCCATGGACACCACTAACAAGACACAACATATATCCATGCTTTAAAGAAAACAAATTCCAACAGTTGTGAGTGCATCTGTACTATTTGGGTTAACTTCTAACAAAAATTAGGCTAGAAATTCAGGTTGGATAGTCTTTCTTACAATTATGGTATTAAAACACAAGAGTAAATTAATCTGATTACAGATCTTTTGCTAGAGGAAAGACCAGACACATTTCTATTGGGAATGGTTAGGTAGGGTTGATTTGGATTTAGGAAAGGCCTAGGCATTTTTTGGAGCTCCCTTCTGTCCTATGATTCTGTTTTCTGTGCTTCATCACTTCACAGACAGTCTATCAAAACCCATAAATTCTAATGTAGGCTGTGAAAATAAAAAGCTGTCAGTTTACTGGGAATTGCATGCCAAGCAGAAGGTCTCCAGAGGGGGAAACAACTCTGAAAACCTTGTGCTGAGAGATGGATTTACACCTGAGCACACTAACATAATATGAAAGCCTGAAAACATCTGCCATCAAGTAAGATCCTGGAGATCTGGGCAATTGTAACTACAACCTGTGCTGAACATGCAGGAGTGCATAGAAAAAATGTGGAACTGTTGAAGAAACTCGAAGCAGAGGGGCAATGAGCAGTGGAATAAAGATTTTCCTATACTGATTTTTTTCTTTTCTTTTTTTTTTTTTAAATGTCTAAGAATTGAAATCTCAAATGTATTTGTAAAAATCATATTTATGGAATAGGTTAATTGAATTATTCAAGTTCCTAAAATTAGAAATTGAAAACCAACTATTTTTAATGGTGTTTTGGGAAAAGCTTATCCTGGCATGAAATGACATTCAGGGAAGGAAGATTGTGAAGGAAATAATGTTTTGATGTTATATTTTAAACATGGTGGCATTAAACGTTTCAAAAATTCCTAGCTTTTACTGATTTAAGAATTCAGTTCTAATGAAAAACTTAATAACAGACCATGACCAGTTCTTCAGAGGAAATACAGAGGCTGTAAAAGTTATAGAAAATCTTATTATATAGATTAGCTATGATTTCATTGTACTCCATGTTGGTTATGACCTGAGACTGGAAGAAATCTTAATTTCTTCAGGAACAGCAAATTAGATACTTCAGTTGATGTACTTAGACTTGAAGGGAAAAGGTGTTTAACAGGGATTTCATGCTACAGGACAGTTTAGGACTGAGATACACAATTCCATTTTTAGTATCCAGCATCTTGTTTGTACCATTAATGAGAGCTCCAGAATTTTATGTCTAAGGAAGGTTTCTAAAGAAAGATTTGCATATTTACAGAAAGTGTTAGAAATCTTAGAATCATTTGGGTTGGAAGGACCTTAATGGTCATCTAGGTACAAAATCTCTACTTGATCTTTTTGCCCCAGATTCCTTTTGTCTCAAATATATATTTTTCTACTGCTCAGTCTCAGGTTTTTTTTCCTCTGAGTTGGAACACTTGTTTAAAATGTCTTCTGTTGCTGTGAGCACAAGCAGATACCAAATCTAATGGTTTGTCTCAGACTGAGGTTTGACCAATACTGTACTGGATAGTCCTAATGATGGCCAAAAGTGATTGCTATGAGTATAAAAAGACAAGGCTTTTGTAGTGTGATTCTTTCTTCTGTTTTCTTTTTTTTGGTTGGTTGGTTTGGTTTTGTTTGGTTTTTGGTTTTTTCGGTATTTGTGGTGGTGGGTTTTTGTAGTTATTTATTATTATTAATTTGTTTGGTTGGTGTTGTTTTGTCTTATGTTGTTTTGGGGTTTCGCTTTCTGTTTTGTTTGTTTATTTATTTGTTTTTTTCAATATTCTGTTGATTGGGAAATCACACCATATAGAGCTTTTGGGCTATGGACTTTCCCAGCTTCTAAGAAGGTGTTATAGTCCTAAGAAATCTGTTTAATCAGTCTTAGAACAATTTCTGCTTTGGGTCTTCACATTTTCCTGTGGAAAAGCATTCCATATATCTGTTTGTAAATATTCCTTGTGTCAGAGTAGGATAAATATTCATATTATGTTTTAACACCAACAGGAAACCTAATCTGTAGAGTGTGCACAAGCTACACATTCCAGCATAGCATCCTGTGCCTGCTGAGGCAGCTGCTCCTCTGTCTGAAGCTGGTGGCAGACCCAATGTTTGGTCCTGCTCACTTGTCCCAAACAATCAATTTATCTATGCAGCCACACTGATGCTTTAGCTAAGCTTGCTGCATTAATTATATCTGCCCTGAGCTTACAAGCTTTTAGAGCTATTTTGATCATAAATTTTGCAAGCTTGAAAGTCAGCAAGGGGCTTTTATTTTACCAAGGTACCCAACTTGCAATTACACTAAACTTCCAGATTCTGGTTATTATCAAAACTCTCCTTCAATTTGTGGATTTAAGATAAAGGAATGGACAATATTTCTAGGTTATTGAGTAAATATTAGGTAGTGGTCTTACTTTAAGACACTCTGCATCGGAGAATTTCTACCTATTCCTCTCAAAATGGGACTTGATCAAGGTACCTCTGACAGAACTGTTTGACTGATAAAAAAGGTCTACTATTTGCATGTCACAAATTAAATTTTTGAATGTAATGGTCTATGTAGTGGTGTCTTAGTGTGCTTAAGGTATGCATAAGTTCTGTGTTTGCTTCCCTAGGACAATGTAAAATGTGGAATCTGGGAAATCTGAACGTGGAATTTGTGGAGAGATGACAGACATATGCATATGCTCTAGTCCATGTTAACGTATACTTCCCTGGAAGTTGAGTATAATTCTGTGTGTCTCTGGGTGATTTTTCCAGTGTTTCCCTAAACCTCAGTCTGTTTGTGGATAGTGTTCAATACTTACAAAAAAACAGCCACAGTTATTTCTATTAATAATCAGTTGAAGGCACACTTACCCATGCATCAATCTTCAACTTGAAGTTTTATTACTATACACAGCTTTTTGGTAGGTATTACTAAGGTAATAGCAAGCACAGCTTTCATCCGTCAAGCAGTATTTGAGTCAGTTGTGGCCCACTAACATAAAAAGACCTAATGAATACATATTTGGTACATTTTTTTGAGGAAGGTTTTCATTGCTGGTTCAATCTCTATCTCATTTCTGTTTAAGCTTTTCTCTGGTTCAAATGGTATTGGAGAAGAATGTAAGAGATGTTATATTGCTCATTCCTTAATCACATAAATATTTGAGTATTTTTGTGTTTTAATCCTATCTGTCATAGGGACTTAATTTTAAAAGTATCTTCTTAAATCAAACCAGAGCAGACATCCTGATTGCTCAGAACAGGAGTTCTTAGTGAAAGAAATGTTAATAGATCTTTGAACTGAAGCAAGTTGCTTTTAATAGAAACCTCCTATCAAGTTTTCTGTAGAACAGTCTTGGGAGAAAAAATCTGGAAAATAAGCCAGGCTGGAACAGCATCACAGCATCAGAAAAGAACTGTCCAAGGACCTACAGCCTGAATACCATTGATATCTCGTACAAAACACCTAACTAAAAAGGGAGCCCCAGCCAAGCCCTTGCACATATGGTACTTCTCCTTGTGTGTCCCGGTGTACAGAGCAAGATCTTTCTTCATATGGGGTAAGCATTTATCTCTTTTTAGGAAGGTACTGTTGTGAGTAGGCATTTTCCCCTCGGACAATATTGCTTTCAGAAAGGCCAGCCTTTGCAGCCTAGGTCATGGAGGTACGGTGGGGGTGCTGGTGGTGTTACTGCAAAGGCTAACCAGAGCAATGGCTCCTTTCATCTCTACTGATTTATCTCCTTCTCTCACCCTTCACTCCCAATGTAGATTAGATTCCTTGAAACAGCTGTTTAACTTCCAAAAATGCTCAACCCTCCCATCTCCTGCTGAGAGAGGGAAATGGTTACTATGGATTTTCTGCACAAGAACAAATGCATTTCAATATGCTGGGTACTAACCATACTGCTATCCATTTTCTTCTTTTTTTTTTTTTTTTTTAAGTTTAGAATAGGATTGGTTCATGCATAGGCCAGGTAGGGCTGCCCTGGCTTCAAATTCCTTGCACTTCTTTTCTGCCTCTTCATATAGAGGTCATCAACAAAAAATGAGAAGAGAGGTCTGAGTCCTCCTTATGCTTTTATGCATCAAAATCTCTTCCTCTCCTAGTGTTTCACCAGGTTTCAGACTGATGAATAGTCCCCAGACAGGGCAATGAATTCAAATAATGCAAATTGTATGTTTGGGGTGATTCTATGCTTAGTATATAAAGAAATAGCCAATGGATGTATGTGAATTAAGAAAGCAGGGAAATGGAAGGCTAAGGCCATATGTAGCAAGAAGGAAGGGACTTTTAATAACTATGCTGTTTACCCATTAATATATTTCAGTGTATTACAGGGAAATGAGTGCATGTTGTACGTTGCAGTTGACAGAAACTAATTCTCAAACTTTGGGAAAATTTGAGTGTGGATCTGAGTGGTGGAGCTTGAACCCTCTTCTCTATGCAACATTAGCCAGTGAATCATTAAAAACATTTTGACATTCTGTCCATGCAATCCTATTCACTTCAGCTCATTTCTAATACTTGATTCTGTGCTCTGGAATATTAAAGCTAAAGAGAATGGTGGGGGAGTGGGAATAGTTTCTGGATCATTTCCTCCATCAGTGACTTCTATAAGGGCTCTAAATAGAAATGTAGCATACACTGCAGAACCACATGAAATGTCAGTCCTATAGTGCTGTCATTCATGAGAAAGTGATGTTATGGTAGTCATATTTCTAAAATCATACTCATTTCAACACTAATCCATTTTATAATTTTTGTAGAAAACAGTGGCTTTCTGAATGTCAACTTGCCTGACTTCGGGGAAACCTTGTATTAAATGTACAAATAACCTCTCTTTCTGATTGAGTCTCAGATCTTGAAAGGTTTTAAAAAGTCCTTTTTTACAGTGTGTATATTGTTTGTAGTAGATATAACCTGTGTCTGCTAACATCACAAGGTCTTATAGGATAGAAAGGCTAGAACTCAAAGTTTTGTCTGTATTTTTACTCTACAAAAGTAAATCCTTTGCACATCTGAGGTGTCTGGTAAATGGATGCCTTCTATTCTCCATTATTGTTTTTGATTGAGTTTCGCTGCTGCGTTTTCTAAAGCATCACAATTAATTTCTTTGATATATGAAAACATGTAAGAAACCTGTCCATCTCCAAGGACATTTACTTTGTAGGCATCTTTATAAGTCAACCCAAGTATTCTAAACCCGATACCAGGTTAATTTATAAGTGCCCTTAGTGGGGATGCAAAAGGGTTAGAATAAATTGTTGAATTGCTTAAGACTGAAGGTCAGACAGAGAGCAGGTTATTGGAGTGATATCCCTAATGGAAGAATTAATAGCACTATTTCAAAATAATACAAAAATACTGCAGTTAGTGTACGGGACACGTGTGCTCCAAGCAGTGTTGCATGCTCATGAAACACAATGAAGACAGTTCCTCCCCAACAGGCACGTTCACCAGTTTGGCACTGGGTCACTCACATCAGTAAAAGATGATGGCAGCTGACTTGCAGGCCAGCCACAGAGGAGATGTTCTTCTCGTTCACAGTGTAGCTGCAAAGGCAAACAGAAGTATTGTTCTTGTCTGTTACTGAAAGCTACTAAACAGCCTATCCTGAGATGCTATAAGAGATTGTACTGTAAAACCTCCAGTGAAGAAACAGTGTCTAAATGCAGTATTTCACTACACTACCTCTAAGACCTGTCCTCCAGTCTGTGAGGATGGCAGGGCCAGGGCAGCATATGTTCCATGCAGGGTGTCTGTGAAGTATCCCTATGTGATTCTGGTCCTACTCCAGGTGTAATATATTTCATCTAATGCTTGAGAGGTACATGTTTGTCTTGGCTAAATTCCTTCTTCTACTTAAGTGACATTCCCACAGGAAGATTGTAGGAGAGCAAGAGTTTGAATCCAAATCTCTGAAGTTTTAATCTTAATTAGATACCATTTAATTGAATAGGAATAATTTTTAACTTTTTATACAGCATCACTTTCATGTGTGATTTTTCTTTTCATTCTTGCTTTGATATGAACAGAATGTGATATGCTCAAACCAACATCTGAGGCTATTGAAACACAAAGGATAATGTCTGAAAAATATTAAAGGAAAGGAGTAAAGGTTTAAAATATTTAGTTGTAGTGAAAGAGCATCTCATCTTCCTACATGATTCTTGACCTCTGAGGCTAATCTACAGGTGAGAGTAGGCAGCCCTTTCTTTGATAGTCAGGACATATTTCTGTGTCTGCTAAAACCCATTCCACATTAATGCCCTGACACTTTGTCAGCCTTCCACTTTTCTGTGACTTGGACAGGACAGCTGTAACAACTTCACTGAAATGTTCAGGAGGAGAATAAAATCACTCTTGGAAAGAAGTGTTATTTTCTTTATCCTTCTGGGATCATGTGTATATATAACAAAAGGGAGTTCAGTGTTCCTTACTGTCTACTTAGAAGATTATCCTTCCAGAAGGCTCAGTTCATCGAAGCACTTGCATGCATTTAACTTTAAGCACAGAATGAAGTGAGAGCCAGTTGTCAGCTCCGTGCTTTTCATCTCCCCCAGCTCAAATTATCTTCTTTGCTGCTCTGATAATATCTTCCACATACGTAGTCTCAGTGCTGTACGGCTTCCTATCTTGTCACATGTTTCACAGACTTTGCTTTCACCCTGAAAATGCCAGACAGTGCTTCTCCTCTACAGGGTTTTGCCTTACACACAGGCAGGCTCTTATTCCCATTTGACACTGGCAAATTCCTGCAACACCTTCCTTGTCTGACCACAAGACTGATACTCTTTTTCCCTTGTCTGGAGCAGTCCTCATCCACCATCCCACCAAGGACCCCTTTGGTGGTCCCTTGCCACCTTTGTTAAAACTTGCCCAAATAATTGTCTGTCCTTATTCCTGTTACTCATCTCATTGTCCTTTCTCATAATTTATTTCGAATGTATGTTACAGTTTAAATCTTCCGATACGGCTGGTTTCACAAAGAACTGAATTCTTAAATGATAAGGGTCAATACTCTCTGGGGTTGGTGAGCTACTTGTCCTGTCTAAGACGCAGTGGAGGCTTAAGAGTTTTTCATGCAAATTCAGCTGCAAAGATCAAGTATGGATCTGAACTTTTTGTGGAATGCTCATGCCAAGCTATTTTCTGAAAGTCAAGTGTATGATGTCTCAGAAAAGGAAACCCCACTGGAGAGATACCTGGTACAGATGTAAACAGTTTCTCTCATATGTTAATGCCCGTGGATGTCTTGTATTAGAGTTGATTGGAAAGACTGATTGCTTCGGTCTGTTAATGAAAGAACATATTTGCAGAATATAGGAATAATAAAAAATATTAAAGCTTGAATACATGAAATAGTTAAAAATTTCAAAATATTTCACCTTTTCAGTCTTTTCTTTGGTCTTCAACTTTTTGGTTCTTCCAATTTTAACCTAGTAGGTATATTGACAATTCCAGTGAATGACCATTTAAAATCTTTTTTTACAGCTTTGATACTAGAGGACAGAATCTGGCTGTGTCTTTTGGAAGTTGTGCTGCTATTCATCAGCTGTAACATAGCAAATCCATTCACTCTTTCGTGATAGACTGCATTTTAAGTCTTACAGAACAGTGCAATTTCACTCTGCCAAAAAACTTTTTCTTTCCAATTAAGTTATTTTCAAGTAATCTTCATTTACCTGACTAGCCTCGTGTTTACTTCTTGCATAATCTGTTTTTCAGTAAGTGCTGCTGGGATTTACTGTGGCCCGTTAACTATTAATTCCACCAATTACCTGTTTAAGTTGTTACAGATTGTAACATGACTGAAGTGACAGGAATTAAAAATAGATCTTTTTCTCTAGGGCTCAAGACCTGAAAAATATAAAATAAAATGCCTCAACACTTGCTAAAAGCTGGGATTAAAATTAATTCTAAAATTCATAAATAAAGCTATTGTACCAATTAACTTCAACTCTCTTAAGAGACACTAACTATACAAGTAAACCTCTGAAAGTTCTTTGAAAGTATTGCCCACAGCCTTTTCCAGGCATGAGGTCTCAGCAGAGTCCTGTCCTACTTAAGAGAGAGACCCAGGCTCAGTGAGGCAGGATGATTTCCAGTTTAGGCTCATAGGAGTCTACATTTGATATTGCTGGAAATATACTATGGGAACAAGAGTCAAAAGCAGTTGTGACATATAATCATTAGTAAAGACTTTTATAACCCTTTTCTTAAGTCAGCTCTGACCACATTTCCAAATGTGTCACTGCCACGAGCAACGTACCTCATGAGAATGAATTCCAAGGCAGTAACAAACTACTTGGACAGTTTTAGCTGAGGTTCAGCCTCATCAGTTTGAGAATGTGCCATTCACCATGTGATCAGTTTTACTTAAATATATTTTAAACGCAACCCTAGAGAATTAGGAAGATTGG
The DNA here is from genome assembly GCA_024611175.1 of Megaceryle torquata. Classification (NCBI taxonomy): domain Eukaryota; kingdom Metazoa; phylum Chordata; class Aves; order Coraciiformes; family Cerylidae; genus Megaceryle; species Megaceryle torquata. The sequence goes on along the minus strand of JANIJG010001217.1, from coordinate 43,441 downwards.
GAGAGGGAAAAGAGTTGTCATTTCTGCTTAAAACACGAGTGAGAGATTTTTAATGATCATTATTCTGTAGCTCCCATAGGGTATCTTTGTGTTGCAGCAATGTGCTATAAATTAGCTAAGCTGGATAATTGAAGCCATGGTTGCATGGAGTTCAATGTCAGTGACAAAAGCTGCTCAAAAGTCAAAATAAAATGTATGTGGTATTAAGTTTCTGAGTTCCCTGTAATTGATACTAGAACTGTCTGGTTTAAAGTCAGCTCATAATTATCTACAATCCATTGTGGCACTGTTGCAGTCCCAGGGAATACCTGAAAGCCACTGATCAAATTTTTCCCTCCAGAGAGACAGAGTGAACAAATAAATGCTGAAATCTCTGCAAGACTCAATATTACAGCTGAAGAAATAGCTAAATGGTTATGTATTGTGGGAAGAAAAAACAAAACACCACTATGTTTCTTGATATTGTATCTATTACACTCACACTAAAAAGACTGAAGGTATTTCATTGGTAGCAATATGACCAAGCACCTTTTTTACCCTTGCAGAGGCAGTGGTCAGATGCACACCTTTACATTTGCTCCTCTTGCTTACTGAGCTGGCTGGTCCCAAGGCAACTTTCATCCAGGAGCTACGGAGCTGCAATGCAGAGATGAGTATCACCATCTTCAATTTTACAGATCAGAAAGCTGAAACACAGAAAGGTAAAATGAATTACCCCAGATCTGTTTTTTTTTTTTTTTCCCCATGGTACTGTCATTTATAAAGCTCAGGACTGGACCACGCTAGTTCTTTTTGTAGTTGACACTGATGCTTTTCTGTCCCTTTTGTGGAGCATATCTTTAATCACAGTCAATATATTCTGTGACAGAGCCTTGTTATAGTTGCATAGTGTGTAGATAAAACAATAAAGTGAGTGTATAAGCACTGAAGTGCAGCTCCTCATTGCAGCTGCTTGGCAGTAATGCCCTGAGTTCAATTCACCCTGGAAGGTGGTCTAATCCTTACTAGATTTATCACTGTCAAGGACATGTTTGCTGATCCCACTGCAGATTTCTCTTGTTTTAAAATTATTACTTTGCTTAAAGGCACGAAGTGTCTCAGTGCTTTCTTTTAGAGTTGTAAATTCCTTTTTTTTTTTCCATCCTAAGACCCAGTCGAATTTTGTCAGAGATGTTTCTGATGCCATTAGGTTCTGGGAGGCCATTCTAGCTCAGGGTGTCTATAATAGTTTTAAAAACTTGGTCTTAGTCACAATGCAAAGGCAGTTTCTCTATTTCTTGTACAGTTGTAAATGTCCTTGAAGAACATTTAGCTCTCTACAGACTTCCAGTCTAGATTTTAACAAAATGAACAGCAAACTCAAAGTTAAGTTCCTCTTACAGATAAAAATGAAGAATTAACCACCCCACCCCACCCCCCCAAAAAAACCCACCCACAAAAACATGGATACAAATGTACGTATTTATAAAAAAGGAATTCTGATCATCTCAGATTTTTCCTTTTTTTCTTTTGTCATCAAAATGTGAAAAGACACAGAGGATAGAGTAGTTCCTACATGGATAGATCTGAACCTTTCCAGTGATTTCCCCAAGCCCTCAATCAGGTCTTTGTGTTTGACTATGCATTGGTGAACAATTAGGACTAGGTTTAAGTATATGTGCATCCCTTGTATGTAAATAAAGATACAAAATATTTTCAAATGTTATTTCATTTCCATTTTGAACATGTGCTTCTTCTACAAAATGACCAAATAAACACACATATGCAAAACAAGCTGAAACAAATGCAAGAAAATTACAACCAGGACAGTAAATTCCTAGAGATGATGATCTAGATAGAGAGGTTTGCCTGTTGTTTCTGATTCAGTTCTGAGGGAAATCAATTGGAGATTCACTCTGTTTTCATGTGAACAGTGCTGTTCACCGTATATAGCAGGTTCTGAGACCTTCAGTTCATACGTAAGTAAATAATTCAGCTAGTAAATAAGTGTGTTAGTGTCTGTAGAGTTACACCAGCAACATTAGATGAGGATCTATTCCTGCAGTGTCTGACTATAATATCAAACATTCGGACAGCTCAAGAGTTTAGCCATCTGAATTTCAAAATCTCATAAAGATGAATCTCAAAGTGCTTTACTATCAGATTGTAAACATGGTCTGTGTTTTTCTTTCTTGTGCTGCTTGTGTTTTCTGAGAGAAGATCATTTTCATAGCTTAAAAAAAGAACATCCAGCTCCATGACACACCTTCTAACAATGCTACGAGTGTATTGAAATACCTATTTAATGCCAGCTTTGTATTGAAAATTGGCTTTTGTAGATCATAGGGAACATTAAAAGGAAGATATTTTCTTATTTGGATGTTCAGCAGCTTTCTAATTGCTCATGTGTATTTCAAATACAATTTCAATTCCCTGTGTTGGTAAAGCACTTTACAAGAAACCAGGATTTACATTTTCTTCCAAGTCACTTAAGATAAATGAAATGCGGCCAAAAAAATTTGGAAGATTTACATCCTGTTATGTGCAGTAAGGAATATTTCTTATTGCATAATTTCCATCTTGTTAATAAAGGGTAAGAGTGTGCTTGTGTATATTGTATGCCTTTCACTCTATTTACTTTCTACATTGAAATGTTGCTATTTTTCATATATAATGGAATGTAAATATAGCCACAAGTGTTACAACAATCAGCAAAAGTGTTATTTGCTGGTGAAGCAGGTTGTGCTGCAAGCTCCCATTCAAATTCCATGGGACCTGTGGGCTTTCAGCAAAGCCTGTGGGGCTTGGTGGATGCTGTATCCCACACTCCTGGAAATGTGCTGTGGCTGCTGGCAGTTATATATGGAGTGACTCACAGTCACATAGTTATGCTTAGTATTTAAGGTAAAATATCCATTGTTTTCTTTTGGAAGAGTATAAATGGAAAGGAAGGAGCATATGATAGATGCCACTTATTCTATCTCTCTTTTTCTCTCTTTCTTTTTTTTTTAATTGAAATGTGTAACTGCAGTCCCCTGCCAGGCCCCTTTCAGGGGCAGGGGTGGAAAGGGAAATCTGTTTTGGGGGTTGGTGGGTTGGTAGGCTGCTGAGGGTGTTAGAGATCAAAGTACACTTCTGCATTAGATGATGATCAATCATCCTTACCTATTCAGTCATAAGACAGCAATGGCTTCAAAGAGTCAGCAGGTGATTCTGCCCCTCTGCTCTGCCCTGGTGAGACCTCACCTGGAATATGGCATCCAGCTCTGGAGCCCCCAGCACAAAAAGGATGTAGAGATATTGGGGTGTGTCCAGAGGAGGGCCACCAAAATGATCAGGGCAATGGAGCATCTCTCGTGTGAAGACAGGCTGAGGGAGCTGGGG
>JANIJG010001217.1:27744-39978 GCA_024611175.1 Megaceryle torquata | reverse complement strand
TTGATGGGGCTCTGAGCGACCTGCCCTAGGTAGAGATGTCCCTACTTGTGTAGGGAGGTTGGACCAGATGACCTCTAGATGTCCCTTCCAGCCTAGAACATTCTATGATTCTGTGATTTATGGTAAAGCAAAACAGGAAAGATGAGGAGCTTCCTGCAGGAAGATGTTTCCAGTATGAGCTTTTCCCTCCAGTGCCAGCACAGGGTGATCTGGTTCTAGAAAAAGGTGAAATAATTAAATTCCAGGCTTGAGAGGTCATCCAGTCCTCCTCCTCTAAATGGGATAACTGCACCTGACAGCTGTCTGTCTAATCTGTCTTCAGACATCTCCAGTGATGGAGATTACTCTGCCTCTGGGCAATCTGGGTCTTCCATATCCCTTTCCATGCGACATTTTTCCTGACACATATCTTGAATGTTCTGTGTACTACTACTCAATACATTTGACATACAAATGAAAAAGAGTATTCCTTCCTTCCTTCTGTCCTTCTTTCCATCCTTCCTTCCTTAGTTCACAGTTTAGCACACCTGAGCTTTTGCTATGTTTGATCTTGATTTTGCAATGCATTTTGTGTACCTATAAGGATGTGAAAAGCTAGTCTGAATCTACTGGCCATCTCAGAAAATGTCAGCCAAGGATACCAAAGCACCTGAAAGTTTGAAGAAGTTTGGACTTGCATTTAGGCGATGTTTTGGCCCAGGTTCATCCCCTGCTAAAATCCATTCTGGTGTGCAAACCATAGCTTTAACAAGCTGGATCAATGGGCTGCTAGCCAAGCCTTGCTGGGCACAGGCAGAAACCTGCTTCATGTGCTGAGTAGGAAGTGCACAATGCAGATAAAAACAAAATGCACAAAAACGTTGATGTCCAGGGGCTGTGGACATACAAGCAGGTCATTTTGGGGCTAGACACTTCCCAAACAGTCAAGAAATGGCCTTTTGGCCAAGAAATGGCTGGCATGTGCACATGTCCTCCTTGAGACACAAGGATACTACATCAGGGCCAACTACACTTCAAAACACCAGAGAACCCCCAAAAGCCAAGAAACACTCTTGAGAAGTGATCTTGGCCTCTTGGAGCTACACTGCAATGCTGGACAATCAGTCCCAGTCCCAATTCTTGCCAATCAAGTATGAATGCAAAATATGGAAACATACTGTCTGCTGTCACAACTCATCTGCAAAGCAGATGTTTCTTTTGGGGAATTATTCATGCTAAAGATCACACTTCAAAGTAAATAATAATTGTCATTTGTTCCCTTTAAAAAAATGAAAGCTGGAAATCAAATTAATGAGTATGTTTCCCCAAGGGAATTGACAGAATAGGGAATATGATCCCTTTGGCATATTTGCAGCAAATATTTTCAGGCCAACATATTAGTTCCATGCTATTTTCACACAGATTTGGATAAGGGGGATACAAATGGCAATAAGTGAAGTAAAAGTAATTTCAGAGGAGGACAGGACAGGAAAAAAGAGTACAGAAGGGCTGCAATGAGAAGGCTCTAAGGTCTAAAAAAATTGTAGGTGTGCAAAATTCTGCACACCTAGACAAAGCCAGGCAGGTGTTTTAAAATAAATTTCAATTTATAATATGGTACACATAATGCTGAGGGACCTGACTCCATAGCCTACATTAGCTTTGTAAACTGTGTTCTGCATCCAACATGTCTTGGTTCAGGCAGATTGGGAAGTCTTCAAGGAGAGAAGCTGAAATGCATTATGCTTTCTGACAGGTCACTGCTTTGCAGCCTCCTGCTTAAGACTTCATTTCAGTGAGCTCATATGATTTCACAAAAGCCAAAAGCAGTTGCATTTCAAATTACTATGTGAATTCTCCCCCAGAAAAATTCTCAACTACCTTGAGTCAAATATGGGATGAATGGCAGCCTCTAAGTGTTTATGAATAACCCAGGAAATGAAAGTCCTGTGTGATATGATTCTTGGACTCAAAGGCTGTTTTCCTACTCAAAATTAAATGCTGCTAAGGAACATTCCCAGGCACCAAACCTGAGCTGGCTTTGTTGCTGCATGACTGGGATGGTCCTTTCAGCTGGTCTGCCATTGAGATTCAGAACCCTCTTTTGGCTGGTTTGGATCCCACAGCAGTATGTCTATCTAGAAATACTCCACATTAAATAGTTTGGACTCACTGATGATTTTCAACAGAAGTATTTCATCAGGTAAATTTCTGACTTTTCTGAACTGATCATATGTAATATTTCAGAACAGGAAAAATACCTGTCTTGCTTTTACATCAGTCACATAATGATTGCTGTATGGACCTATTTTCTCATTTACTGTCACTGAAATTTAAGAAAATATTTTTGAAAATTATAAAAATATTGTGATTCTTAATACTTAACTCTTCCTGGAAAACCCTCAGATTGTTAATCAATTATACTTCCTTCCTTGTACCAAAGACTATTTCAAAACCTATGAGGACATTATGGAGTCAGGATTCATCAAGTCTTTTCATCATCAGTTCACAAGCTTTTACCCAGAGGTAGTGCAGTTACTGTTATGACCTTTGAAAAGGGTAGTCTAATGCTATAGCCTTCATTAAATTGTGATAAATGTGTTCACTGCAAGTTTGTATCCCAAAAATATTGTTGCTTCAGTTTGACTAGCTTGAGTAAAAATGCTACATGTTGAAGTTTTCAGGATGAGGGTCTTGCTTGGAAGGTGGGAAGGAAATGTAGATGTTATTTAGCTTTATTTTCTTTTTTTCTTTTTCTTTTTCTTTTTTTTTTTTTTTTTTTATGTTAAAGCTGACAATTCAAGACATGTCTGTGCTGGTTCTATTCTTAGTTCCTAAAAGCAGCTCCTCTCCCTGAGCTGATTTGGGATTTATGAGTATTGTGTATAAATCGTTACATGGCATAGTGCTAGATAATTAAACAGCTGCTTTGCACAGAGCCCCTCCATTCTTCAATGCGGCAGATGTTATTTCATCTTTTTGCTGAGTTCAAAGATTCCGTGATAACATATCGTATATATTAACATTGCTCACATTTTCAATCCATTAGCACCTTCCTAACTGAGGATCAAAGCTCTGTGGTCCATTGTATGAGGCTTTGTACAGGTAATCAGCACAGCGGAGGATGCTTCTCGCAGACTAACCCCAGATGCTACATGAGTGTCAGTGTCTCTCCACTGGGCCCAGAGCAGCAACAGCAGTTCACGCTGGCTGACATTTCAGTTGCAGATGTCAGACACAGTGCCATGATTTACATGCCAATCACTGTGCGTGGGAGAATAAAATTCCAGAGGAGCAGAAATGAACAGGGATGCAGAAGTCAGAGCTTGCTTTTTGCCTTCATGTTGTAGCTGACAATGGCAATCTGAGGTGTTCATCTCCATCCTGACCCCCTTAGCAACAGCACTTGCCTCAGTGTGCTGGTGGTGATATGGTGTTTTGAGTATGTTTGCAGGAATCATTTCTCCATTTACTTTCTGTGTTATCAGAAACACCAAGCAAATCCAAAATGGTAGACAAACTGGGTAAAACAAAGTATCAGGTTAAATGATGTATATTCCTTGACAACTTAGAAAGATGTTCATGTATCATGTTCTCATGCTCTTTATTATCACAATAGTTGATATAAGAGAGGCGGATGTGTGCACAGAGTAGGTGTACAACTTGAGGTACAGCCTTCCTACCCTGCCTCACTTGTGGTCTCTCATGGTTTGATGCTGAAGCTGCTTCCCAGGGCAGTGTGTCATGCAGCTGCTAAACCCCACAAATGGAAAAAGGAATATTATAAATATGGGGAAGTGATGGCCAGAGTATTCTAAAGACATCTATGGGTGTTAAGTCAAGCAAGATAGTCTGACCCTATCATAGTTCTTCAATGAAACACTGGTTTCCAAAGGTCTGTGCTGTGCTTCCTTATACAAATATTTCCATTTAGTTATGCACTTTACTAGTATAAATTTTATACAATGTTGATACTTTTGGACTTGCAGATTTTTTAGTTGGTTCTGCTAGAAAGTATACATCGTATATATCCCTAATTTGTGTTATAAACTTTTATACTTATTCCAAGTATAAAATACTTATACTTCAATCCATACTTATTCCAAGCTGGGAGGATGCCTGTGAACTGCTTGTTCAGTGGGTCAACATGTATTGTTGTACATGGTCCATATTCTGGATTTTTATATACTGATCCAGCTCCCCAGTTGTTTCAAATTAATGTACATTGTTGAATGTGAGTCAAGAAGATATGCCAAATTCAGAGCCTGGCTGAGAATCTGGCTTATTGTCTAGAGATGTTGAATTTTCCAAGGCTGGCACTTTATCCTTCACTGATGCAGAAGAAATGACTGCATTAGAAAGTCTCTCTTCCTTTCACAAAATGACAAGATTTTAAAATTATTGTGTAGTATGCCCTTCTGTCCATCACATGGTCCTCATTTTGTTCACCATTATTTTTAATGGACCAATTTTCTCTCTTGCTTTTCATTTGCTTGGTTCCTATTATTATTATCATCATCAAAGTGTTTGTGGGCTGCCAGCTTTTGATATTTCATTTCACTGATTTAATTATGTCTGCAGCTTGTTCTGGGCCTGTTTATTTTTACAGATCTCCAAATCCTCTTCTTTACCAAATTGCTTACATGCAAAGCTGTTTGTTCATTGCTTTAATGACACTTGGCGATTGTGCTCTTTTGTACTTTGCATTTGTTCCAGGGGGATGTTTTTAGTCTGATCAAATTTTAAAACTTCATCAAGTAAACATGGGCAGACAACTAAGACAAGAGTCTTCCCATCTGCAGGTAAAAGGATGCTCTGGGCATAGCTAGTACCAGCTGTTTTTTTCACCCTTGCTCCCTGTAGACATAAGAGAGTGTAGAGCCATGTTTGTTATCAGCTATAGGTAGCCAATAGCTTCTGAGCCTCATGACCAGCCTTTTTAACTTGAAAAAGAGATTAAAAAAAGATGGTCCCTATAAGCACCCCTGAGCCAATCAGGCCTTTTTGTTACCATCTCCACTCTAGATTAAGCTGTTAAAGTTTTCTGCCCAACACCACAGTCTTGAAACATGAGGAGTCCTTACTTGAAGCTTTCTACTTCTCATCCCCATGGAGATGTTAAGAGTCTCCCAAAGCTAGCTGCCTGCAAAAAAGCTGTGCTGGACCCTGTGCATCCTGCTGTGCTGCCACGGGACCATTAAGCTTCCCTTTGCATTGTTGGGCTGGGGGTTTCCTCCCATCCTTTAACATGCCCATCTTTTGTAAAAACAGATGAAGAAACCTCTCTCATGCCATCTCCTCCTGCTGCCTGTTGGGAGAGCATCTGCTACAGCCACAAAACCAGAGTAGTCATTTCAAGGACACAGCCTCCCTACATTTCGCTCATGTTGGCAAGGCTGTCCTTGGACAGTCCTGCCCTGTCTGGGATGCAGTGTCACCTGTCCACCACTTCCCAGCTTGTAATGCCATCTGCCTGTCTCTGCTCATGTAATGTCTTCTGCTCCTACCCATTTGGTACTATTCTGTGCTTCAAAGTGCTTCTGACTCTGTGTCTTCACAGAGTACCTGCTGAGAGCCTGTAATGTTTCACCTTGGAGTAAAGGTGTAGATGACAAGAACTGTATGACAGCAAGAGTGAAATTTTGGCTCAGCATCTCTCTGTAGCACAGCTTCACTTGGCTTCTCAACCTCAGCCAGAGGCTATCATGGTCTGGTGAGCAGCTGTATGGCACAGCCAGCAAGGGTCCCCTTGCCTGGCACTTTTGGGCACTGGGAGTAGTGTATAGTGAAGACCCAAGTAAGCAGGGAATCTTCTGGGGAAAGGAGGTCATTTCCTGTGCTGGCCTTATGCTGGGTCTGGCAGCTCCTCACACCAGCTGACACTGTGTGGATCTGTGCTTGGAGTTCATTTGAAAAACGGGTGATGATGGCAGCCACGCACAAACTTCATTATGTCAAAGAACTCGTATCCCATGAGAGCAGAGACATTGGTATCAATTGTATCACTCTGGAAGGGTTCTGGCAGGAAGCTGATGGTGTATATGCATCTTTTCTTCCCCAAATCCCCAGGAATGGGTAGATGCAGATTAGGTAGAAATCACTGGCATTGTACTTAGAAATCTCTTGCTATAGCTTTCATCATATTTTTTGAGTCAACTCCCCATAACCTTTGCCCTTTATACTATATATGATCCAGAGTATCTGACGTATTCCCCTCCAGCATCTCAGTGGCTGGTCCCTCAATCCTCAGTCCTCAGGCAACTCAGACCTGTCATGTGCCATCAAGAAAGATCTTGTAGCTGTTAGTCTTTCAGAGAACTTCAGCCCACTTTTAGTATTTTGCCTACTGACCTCCTGTAACTACATTTACTTCAGCAGTGATGCTACACACACACAAGCAACACATATAGTTTTATGAGTTTCTTGGATCTATTATAGTCAAGAGTCCATAAATAGCTACTTTTAATGCACTTGACTAAAGAAAGTAATTGCCATTTAAATGGATAATTTATTGTGTGCTAATTAAATGCCCAATAGGTGTGAACATTTTAATGAAAAGTAACTTAACTCAATAAGCAGGTTTTTAATAATTATTAGTTGCCTGAAACCCATCTAAAGCAGTAGTCCTGTAATGACAGGCACTAATTGATGTTTTAAAAGTACATCTATTGTGGATAAATAGCTATTTTATTGCATATATATTTTCTCCTGTCTTTACATGCACAGCTTCCCAGCTGGAGGCCCTGCTCTGCTTTATTTTAGTCTATTGTTTCCTGCTTCTGAAAATCCTCTCACTTGTGCTGATAATCTCAGTTACAGCAGCACATAGCAAGATATGTGCAGAGGCAGGGAGTTGCTGGCTTCTCCAGAAGAAAAATTTTTACTTAAGTTGATGATCCAGTTTTAGTTTTTGTGGTAACATTGGGTGCAAGGCCAACAGAAGCCTGTTTTCTTACACTGTCAGGCTTACGGTGTGAGCCAGAGGAAGCCTTGGAAGCTCAGCTTTGTCCAGAGGTAGAAACTAAAGTGGCAGGGCAGGGTGTCTTTTATGCAGACATCCTTCCAACTCACAAATGTCAGAGATCCACAAATGGTTCCCAAATTGGGAATGTTTGGATACGTGGATATTGTTCCCCAGTGATGGTACACAAGCAGAGCTGTGAACACCTGCAACAGAGAACTTCTTGTCTGAGAAGTGTGCAAGGTGGCAGTTGTTGTCTTGGAGTAAAATGGCTATGCGTAAAAACTGGTATTGGAACAGGCTACCCAGGGAAGTGGTTCTAGCACCATCCCTGGCCATGTTTAAAAGTCATGTAGATATGGTGCTTAGGGACATGGTTTGTGAGTGGACATGCAGAGTAGGGTTAATGGTTGGACTCAATATTGATATTGAAGGTCTTTTCCAACCTACATGATTCTATGATTCTATGGATATTAAGAGGTAATTATTATGCAGATAAACTAGAATGGCCATTGTTAATGAATTTAATTTGCAATGAAAGAATCTGAAGAATGGGAGCAGGAAAGTGGATGTCCTTCAAGCAATGCAGCGGTGTGCTGACTGTGTTTAAATCAAATATCCTGAAGGAGTTTGAATTGGGAACATGTAGTATCAGATTTTAGGACTGGGGGAGTAGACATCTATTTTCTTTCTTGGCAAAAATATTATGAGAAAGCCTGTGCTGACCTTTCCGTAGCACTTACTTGCTGCTCATCTTCACACATCTTCATTCACTGTGATTCTCTGGTGTCTTTTGCCATCACCAAGCAATGACTGTTGGGTTTTTTTGTGAACTTAAAGAATGATCTTCTGAGACTAAAATAAGCAATGGACAGGGAGTGGTTCTGTCAGTAGCTCTGATGGGGTGAGGGCAGACATTCAAAAGTCATTACACTTGCTTAGACCTCTTTTTTCTCCATCTATAAAGACAGAGTTATCCATGCACATTTCCTTCATGAATACTATTTGTTATTTTCTGATGAAAAATCCTATGTATGTTATAAGCTTTCATCATTTTTCTCACTCAGGCAATGATTTAGGAATTTCTGGACTACTCCCACATGTAGAGAATCACACTGATCCTAAGGATGAGAATATTAAGTTCCAGTACTTAAACTGGTTAATTTGACAGTGATGTGTTTTTCTAGGATAATGCCTCAGATAAGAAAAGGAATTGCATTTACAGCTAAAAGGATCCATAGGACCATCTTACCTGTTGCAATCCAGCACTCCTGCATTCAGTGAATCATCTTGTGTTTGATTATGGCCACACGTTACATCTTCCTTTTCTGTTGGTCATTTGCACCAATGGTTAATCACCCATTGACTTATGTAATGATTCTTGTTTCCTGATGTTTTCGTGGGTGCTGGTTTGGGTTGGGTTTTTTTTGTTTGTGGGTTTTGGGGTGTTTTTTTAGTGTTTTGTGTGTGTGTGTTTGTTTGGGGTTTTTTTGTTTGGTTTGGTTTGGTTTAGTTTTTTCCCCAGGAAAACACTACGTTCTTGGTGAGGTTTTCTTTCTTCTTATTACTGGAGGTCGGAGTGGGTTGGGTGGTTGAGTCTTTCATGTCTAACAACATATCAGTCTTACAACTCCTTTGTTTCTGTCACTGAAAGAAGATGTCCGTAATTATTTCATTATGTCTGTCCTTAGGGATTTGATCTAATTACAATGATACTCATTCAATGTAGACACAAATATTTTAACAGCAAGTACTATGCCAACAAATTATCAGGCTTGACTTGTGAATAGGTGCTACTAACTGGAAATCAGAAAGCATGACATATCGACCGAGCAAGTTAGAATGGTACCATGATGATCATCTCATAGTCATATGGCATAATTAAACTTTAAACTACGTATGGCCTTCAAAGGCTGTGTTCAAAAGGTCCACTATTAGTCTAGGTTTCTTTAACCAATGGAAAATCTGAAGGTTTCAGAATACCAGTGAGTGAGCAGGAAGCCACCTTAAGGCAAGGAAGAGGAAACAGTGGGCAAAAGCTGACACTCAGACCTCTGGATGTAGCCTGAATTGTCAGAGAACAATAAGACCAGATACTGAAGAGCCAGCTAGTATCTTTTATACAACCAGCTGATAGAGCTTGTTAAAAATGGGCATGCTTTCAAATGTACTTCTTCTGGGCTGGCAAGGCAAACAATAAACTTCATGTTTGGACCAACCTGTTACTCTAGTGTTTAATGTAATTTCTGAGAATCACCTTGACAATTAGGCAGAAAAAAAGGTTAACTTTCTAGCCATAGAGGTTATAAGTTAATGAACCCCTGGGAGAGGGAAGGAGAAGCCTGGAGAGAGCTCTTGGGAAGGTGCAGGTGGGAAAACTGTACCACCAAGCCCCTCTTTCTGCTGGCTTCTGGGAGAATGCTGAATTTCAGTTCCCAGGGATTTGATTAGGCTCCTTTTGGGAAGCTGGTAGATTAGGACTCGGAGAACTAATAGGCAGACCTTCAGCTAATTGTAAGCAAGAAAGCAACAAAACAACCCCCCAAAAACCACAGTGGAGGTTGATTAATTCAGAAATGTCTCATCATAGCATACAAAGTACACTTTTCCCCCTTTCTGTCAGCTGCAGCTTCCTATTTTAAGTGTTAGGGAAGAACCTGTAAAGTTGTCTGAATTAAAAGCAAAACTGTGTGCTTCCACCTAAAATGGAAAATATTTTTTTAAATGTTTATACATTAAATAACATGTAAACATATATCATTTTAAAGGGTGTTAGCAACTTGACTGAATTCTTTATTTTGGAGATGATGTGTTAAAAGTGAAAACATCCCTACTGCAGTTTTCTTCTTACATAAAGCAGATTTGTGTGCACAATGCCTGTTCTCAGATATTGAAGGCTGATGCACTGGAGAAGCAAATCCTGCTTGCCAGCGAGTAGACTTCTTCGCTTTTGATTGAACACCATTGCAAAAGGTTCGTGGTCAGTGTGGAAAAGCAGACAAATAGAAGTGGCAGCACATTAGGAGCCTGATGGGCTCTAGTCCTAATTCCATTCACGTGTCCTGGCTGGACAAAAGTGGTCTATGCCATTTGCACAGATCTTTTATTCAATGCTCTTTCACTTCTACTAAGTAGGTAAAGCTAGTCTCACTCCTATTCCATTTGCACAGCAGAGATATGTTAATGTAAGCAGTCAGCATGTGCATCCACCCTACTCTTGATTTACAGAACTCTGAAATACTCTTAAAATGCAGAAGTAAAAAAAATTGATGACATGGAAAGTAATTTGACAGCTAAAAGCTACCCCATATACCCTCTCACACAAAAGCATTAATTACAAATGGTCTGTTGAGTTTTATTTTCAGAGTCTGTTACAGTCTGGGACCTGAAGCAGTAGGTTAATGAGAGATGCTGCAAAGGAACCACCTTGTAAGGAGGTGGTTCATGGACATGAAACATCTACAAGGCATAGAAAAGTTTTATTGCAGCTACTAAAACTAGGAAACACATACCATGCTAGTACACAAGGTATTATAATTAATATGATCAAATATTTACACACTTTTTTCCAGACCACTTCCACATATAGCAAAATATCTTGCACTTGCTGTTAAAAATTTCTGAATCACTGTGCAAAGGAAAGGATTTATTCTTTGTTGTTGTGTTTTTATTTTGTTTGTGGTTTTCTTATTGTCTGATACCTTAGGGTTGGTTGCTTCTCTTGGTACTGTAAAAAGTAAAGAATTGGCAGCTTTTTTGTGTTTTTTAAGTACAAGTACACATTCAGAAATGATCCATACTAGGAGACTTTCAATTGTAATTTACTTCTCACCTTTGGTGTGAATCTACCCCAAGAATTTTCCTATAAGAGCTGTATATCTCGCGTGAGTACCTTTTCCTATCTTGGTCCAAAGAAAGGCTATGTTTCTTCACTAAGTGCCCTTTGATTCCTTTGGAAATTAAAAGTCTAAGTGTTATATCTTCAGCAGCAGAGCTGACTCTGGGTAACTGCACTGATAAAGGCTCATTATAATGATCAAATTTGAGCCCTTCTTCCCAGTGGACGGGATGCATGACCTTCTTGGGGGCTGGACATCCTTAGGATGTGCCTGCATTTGCTGACCAAAGTGTCTTCCAGCTCTACAAATGGGATGGTGTGTCTCCATGTGGTTCTTTTTTATATATGTGACTTCAAATAGGCAGTAAAGGCAACACGATTACCACACCTGAGCTCTCAGCCACTGTGTAGTTACTGCCAGGCTTCTTAGCCCATGCATTAAGATCCTTGTATAAATGTTCTGCATGCATTGCAAGAGACAGATAAGCGTGAGTTTATAGAAATAAAGATAACACTGAAGCTTGTTGCTTTCTTTTCAAGATGCTTTTGGCCTATGAATTTTATGGCACAGAAACTGTTGCTGTTGACAAATGTTTGTCCCAGCCTGCCACTTCCAGCTCTGGGGCTTTGCAGCAGAGAGGACTCCAGTGGCTACAGCACCTGTGGACATGAGTACCACAAACTGTGTTGAACTGAACAGTGAGGAGAAGATGGCCATATATTTAGCGTAGAAGCTTTGGGTTTGTGGTAAGTCAGATCTCTTATTATTGTTTTATTATAGTTTTTGAGCTTCAGATTTAATTCAGGTTAAATCTAAACCACTGAACAGAACTGTTATGCAGCACACGTTTCAGATAAATGAAGTGTGGGTTTAGCATAGCTATGACCTAGTTACTTCATGCAATGTTTTCTAAAAGCAAAAATTGAAATCTCTTATCTGAACAAGAAATAAGTCTTTGTTCCCCTGACTGCTGCAGCATTTTGCATATATTTGGTTTCAAAGACTGATGAGATTTACCATTCTGAGTCTTTCACGGGTATCATAAAGGCTTGTCTTTGCTGGTTACCCAACCCAATAGTGTATTGGAGGAAAGAATGTCTGCTGTCAGAGGTATGCAGTGCAATCTTGACACATCAGATGGCAGAAAGACAGGACTAGAGTTGGTAAATATTAATAAAACATTAAAAATAGCTAGATGTTTTTAAAGAGTAATTCTATTCTTGTTATTGCTCTTAAAAATAAAAGAGAAGACACTGGCAGGAAAGAAGAGGTAAACCAAAGAATGAAATGCCAAGCTGCTTGAAGAACTCACAAAATACAGACATGCTTTTCTAACCTTCCTGAAATAGATGCATATTTCCTACCATCTATGTCTCCTTTTATATATATATATAAAACACCTTTGATAAAGAGAAAAAAGATCATTAAAATGTCTTTAATTGTTAACTTAAATTT
>JANIJG010001217.1:15364-27709 GCA_024611175.1 Megaceryle torquata | reverse complement strand
TATGAATTATTAAAAAAAAAAATCCATAAAATAGCTATGGGAATTTTTGAAGTTTGTAATCAAACATTTTTTTAGTAATTACTTTTCATTATGTTTTATTTTAGAAATCCTGCCCAATTCTTATTATTATGATTACAATGGGAAAAGAGAATGTAAAATGAAAGTGAGGAAAACCAAAATAGAATGTTCTGCATTCAGCCCCTCTCCTGAGCTACTGAGAAAATTAATGTTTAATTAAAACCTTGGTTTTAGAGAAATAGCTATTTTTGTTGTTATAAAAGATTATGATAAATTGTCAAATAGCTGTATTAATAAGTCTTGCAAGGCAGTTATGAGGGAAATTTCACCAAAAGAGCTAGATGCTGGTTGTTACTGCCTTGGCAAGGAAAATGCTAATATCCTAACTGATTGGTTTAAGAAGTGCCATGTAATTTGTAACATTTCAAGGATGTCCAGTGATTACACTTGCAAGGAATACAAATGGGAGCTGGAATGAGGTGCTGAGATAGGTGGGGGGGATAAGGATTCAGTCATTCCCATTAGGTGATTCTGCACTCATCACAGAAATATCTGTTGCTTTGCAGCATGCCAGCGTGTACCATTGCAATGTAATACTCACCAAAGTTTCCATTCCATGCCTTCTGCTTGGCCAACCTCTTTCCTGTCTTCTTTATTTCCTCTTCTTGCCACTTTCCTCCATTCCTGTTTCATATTCCCTTCTTCTTTATGCCACCCTTGAAAACATAACTCTTGTTGCTCCAGTGTATCAAGCACTCAAAACTTAAACCACACCATGGTTCATCTCTTTCATCTATTATTTATCAGAGCAGGCTTTTGAAAGCAATGATCACTGTTAGACATAAACACTGCTGGATACCTCATCAGACACAAAGATTCAGACATGTGCCAGCTCAGGAACATTATGGTGGTGGAACAGCTATTGTTGAAAGTGTAAAGCCCATGAACTCAGCCCTGGGTCTATGCTCTGTGGCCCACAGCAACTGTTGTCTGTGGGAGCTCATTGCTTTTCCTTTAAAAATTGAAGGGAAAGAAACAAAACATCTTCACCGAAGACAATATGTCATTACTTGAGTCAGTAGCATAAGGTTATTGCTATGGTACAAGTCAACTTCATTCACATTTATGTAAAGGAGACAGTCAATAAATAGCTCATTGGAAATCTGCTGCTTGTGGCACTTGCAGAGCTGTGGTGTGAGGAGGAAGGTCAGAGCCCCTACCATGAGTAGTACACCATGGTTCCTGGTCCTGTCTTATTCCCAGCAGCAAAATGTGTCTGTGGCACTTATTCCTAACAACTACCTCCATTACTTGCTGTCATGGGTGATAACTGAGCTTGGAGAGGAGTTCTTCAAAACCTTACCCTTTTCTGAGCTTTCTTCATCATGTACAGAGCTATAAAAACAACCCAACCAACAGTAACCAGAGATGGGTGAAATGTTGCCTGTGAGTGTTTAATCATTTGAAAGGCTGAACAACTGTCTCCAACTCCTTGCCTTACCAAGGTACTCAGATTGTGCAGATGTTATTCCTTCTCATTTTGAACAAGGCATAACTCCACAGAGAATATATAATTTCCCAAGTGATCTCTTCAAATCTAATTTTATTTGAACACTAAATTTGAGTAGAAGGCAGATTGTCTTAACTGCTTTTTCCTGTCTCCCTCTTTATACTTTCTTCTGTAACTCAGAGGCATGTCCGACTTCAGTACAGAGGGGTAAAAAAAGAATAAGAGCATACTGGGAGATTACCTCACTGAGATTCTGCTTTGTCTTCTAGCATTTGTGGCTAATACTTAGAAATTAGTCAGGTTGTATTTTAACACTTCATGTGTGAATATGCTGGGCATAATTCTGCTGTCACTCATATAAAAATAAGTACTGAAACTAATGGAGTTATATGAAAATATAACTGATGTAAACAAGAAGAGAATCAGTCCCCCTACAGATACAAGATCAGATTACTACCACGCTCTTATTTACACTGAAACTCCTTTATACCAATCTGACAGTCAGAAGTGGTTTTAAATTGGTAGAACTCTGCTATCCACTCATTGTAAGATGCTCTTATGCTCCCAGAACAGTGGTAAAGGCTTTGCTGTGCGAATAGACCTCCCTGTTAATAGACACAAACCATTGTAAGGAAAGTGGGAAGAGGCAGTGGGTCTTGGCCCCATTCAGCCCTCCCTGCCCTCAAGTGCATCCCTTCCTGCTTTAGACCAATCACCTGTATATCAAAGGCTGGGCACCACTCAATGTCATGTCAAACATCACTAATTTAGCTTCTTGCAGTCTTCTCACAGTGATGGTCGTGATGTTGGCCCCCATGGGAATTGCAAGGCAAGGGGTATATTGTGTGACTGGACTGAATCTAAAGCACAGAATCAAGGTATCAAACCAGATTTGCTGCATTCATCAGATAAAGACATTCATCATCTGTTGGCCAACGGGGTTTGCTGTGTGTCCAGGTCTCTTCGGAAACATCAGAGAAAGGCAGAGTATGGAAGAGACTCTTGATCACTGGAAGTCTCAGGTGGAACAAGCAGCTGCTCCAAAGGTGTTCTCATGATTCTTCTTGGCAAGAAACTATATAATCAGATTTCTTTTAACATCTCCTACATCCTTCTTTGCTTTGATTGTGTGTCTAAAACTATTTAACTCTTGGATAACAAGTACTGCTATGATGAGTCTTGAAATTGAATGGTAAAATGAAACATCAGATAAGGAAACTGTAACTCCTGCCTTCTTAAAAGTGACTGAATGAAGAGCTGAAACAGCTCTTCAGGTTAGACAACAGAAATGGTTTTTTCCCAAGCAGACGATGACACTAATGCTTTGTATGAAATGTACTGGGACCCCATCCCTGACCTGAAACCAAAATGAGGAGATGACATGGTTTAAGATGCTTAATTGTTTCCTGTCACCTTAAGGAGCCATTCTAACCCCAAGAGACCACTGGAGTAGATAACTAAGATCCATACATCACGGGCTGGGAAATATTCTGCAGTTCCACGTGAGTTATTTGTATAGGCAAAGTGACTTTTTCTGTACTACTTCAGTAAAGTGTCTAATAAACTGTCATTTTAAGCAATGCACATCAAAATTACTTAAGTATGAGATGGGCATTAAAAAAATCAAAACTGGATAAATACATGTGACCCTGTAAATGCTTGAAGCATCATTAGCTGTAGTATTTTAGTGAACTCTACATAGTATACAGAAATAGCAGCTTGTTTACACAGCAAGTTCAGCATTAAGAGCTATGCTGTAATTTGTTATTTGAAAAGGCAGCACTGTATGCCTCTGATTTTATAATCTGTTGACTCAAATCACAGTCTGTCAAGTACATCACAAGATTATCAATGTTTGCATGTCAGATTATATTTTTTACGGAACACAGGTTCTATTTATTCTTAATTCCACTGATGATTTTCTCAGGTTTCTGCCATATGCTATGTGTCGTAGGTGAGTATTTTGCTGTCTTAAAATTTGACAACTCTGTATCCAGTTTAATAGTCCTGTCATCTCAGCATTGCCATTAGCACTGAATAGTGGATATTTATGCAGATTACAGCATTGAATATTTGTTAAAACAACAAATAACACGGATAGGCATTTTAAGAAGAGTCAGTAATACATTAAAAACGTCAGTCAACAAAGGCACAAAGACTGATTTAGTGACTAATTAAACAAAGTTTGCTGACTTTATGCCTACTTAGCTGAACTGCACTTTTATGCATCTATCTCACTGGGGGTTTTATGCATAATTCACACACAATGACAAAACTGTTGAAAAAGGTGCATAGACAATATATTTAACAAACAGTTTTAAAGGTTTGAAGATTAAAAACAGAGGAAGGTCTCTAAAGTCATATTCAGAAAGGATGCAGATATGCATATCTGCAGATATGTAGTACTGTGGAATGTTAATGTAGATCAGCCCTTTTGAAACCACATGTCTGTCCTGATGAAGATTCAGAAAATCAGATTGCACCTGCCTTAGATTCAGAAAAAGGAAAGATAAGTGGGTTGTTACATAAATACTGTGAAAAACACAGCCCTTTAAACTCTGAATTCAAATACATACATACCACTAAATGTAACCAGTCATTTAGTTTTACTATTTTCCTGTTATCACCAGCCCATCGAAGCAGTGAAATTTGAATCCTGTTAAAAACAAGGATTATTTATGTGCCTGAAATGACACACTTTATTGGATTAGAACTGCAATTCCAAATCTGAACCTGATTTGAACAATAACTGCAAGTTCCTCATCATTGGAAAGGCAGCCTTGTTTCTCTGTTGGTTTGCTTCCAATGTTTTTTTCCTTTCTCTTTTTAATAAACTTTTTTTAACATCTCTCCAGTACTTGAACACAGAATAATCCCAAAACAGTAAGGGAAAGAGTTTCAGTCAGCAGGTGAGAATCTATATTCCTTTATCCTTAAAAACACTGCAGCCCAAAACCAAGCATCAGAAGCCAGCATTCATTCTGTTTATGTTCACACTGGGTTTTTTAACCAATCCTGAACATTTAACTCATGTAAGTGAACACTTTTCTCATAGAAACAGTTCTTCTGGCTGACATGTTCAAGATATTAACTTTGCTTTACCTTTGCTTGGAAAGATTTAGCTGCCCATTGCTCACAGGCTGCTGGGCAATGTCCAGCCTTTTCATTCAAAGCAATGTTGTGCTGATTAGAAAACTTGCAAAAAATGGCAAAATCTTGCACATAATCTTCATCTAATCAACTTCAACAAGGCTCTTCCCTAACATTGCAAATGAAATCTAAATATTAGTTCACTCTAGGTTTTCAGGTCATACTCAGCCTTGCAGCCTGATTTTATGCAGATCATAACTACCCAAATATGATGTGGAAATGTAGAAGGGAAGAAACAAGAACAAGAAAGCAGAAATCGGTGTTCGGCATTACTGCAGTCTTCTCTCTTCTGGGCAGTTTGGTAGGTGAGTGATGAGGTTATTAACCACAAAATTCAGTCTGGAGCCATCTGACATTTCATGTGAGTCAGAGCTGGAGCCGACAGCACAGTGGGACAATATATTTGCAATTAGCAAATATTTTAATGTGCACTGGCATGTCCTTCAATCAGCTGCTCTCCCAGCCTTTCCTGTTTACTTTTCTGTGAAGGTTTGTTCTTGTGAGAAGGTTTCTCTGAGTGGATTTCTCTGTGGCAGTATGGTGGTGGAATAGCAGCTCTTGTCTGTGTTCAGATCTCAAGGACACAGTACTGACAAACACTGCACCTCCCGGGCAAGCTCTCCTTTCCTTACAAAGTGTCTGATCTCCAGGCCAGCACAAGGAACAACACTGTGTGACTGGGACAGCCCAAACTTTGTGGCAGATGAGGGGCACGGAATCTATTGTGAGGGGAATGTGAGTATGAGAATGTGAATCTCTTCAACAGTTTCTCTGCTGCACTGTTTTTGTTTACTATTTATCAAAGCATTCAGTGAAGTAAAAATATTTTTGTGAATCAAATCCAGTTCTGCATAGTTCACGGAGAATAATAAATCTGTGCACTATAACAAAACAACTTGTATTTAGGTGAAAATAAAAAACTTGCAATCTTAAAGTAAATAATATCCCACTTCCTATAAGCTGTGTGATTGAGGAAAAATAAATAAAAAAAACCACACAAACTTTTGTTTTCTGAGCTTTTCTAGTCACACACTGGAAGGCTTAGTCCAAGAAGGTAAGTGGCAGTGGTCAGCTCTGTGATTTACCTCTCCTGGCTCCCACTGGGGCTCCGAGGTCCTGACAAAAGCAGTAGGGTTTTTCCTTGAGGAATAGCAGCTCTGGAATGTTTTACAGTGGCCACTTTTTCAGTACCACCTTTGAGTATTTCTAATGCATCTGTGCAGGGTGAAACTGTTCAAGATCACATATTCTGTAATCGCACTGGTTTTCCTTGCCATGACTCACTCTCTTTCTACTTCATTTTCTGTTTGGCTTGTTAAGCTGCTACTTTGCCTGTACCAGAACAGGCTGCACACCTTATTGATTAAACTGACTGGTTTTCTCTTTCAGTGACATCTTTTGTTTGACTGTGTATCTGTTTTGCTGAATCAGCTGTGTATTGAAATGCTGGAGGGTTCAGCTGCTATTCTATTTGAGCTGCATATTCGGTTTAATCCTCTTGTGCTTTTTTGCTTGTTCAGCTGGCGACTGCTTCAGCCAAGTAATTTTTGGGGGTAGAAGACTTGCACTGTCAATTCTATTTCTGACTGGGAAACATATTCTATAAAATGAGTTCCAGTCATTCATGGCTGCAACTACATATTGTTGGAATTAAATACCTTTTAGAAGAAAAAAAACCAAACCAAAACAAAACCAAACTTGCTTTATTTGCAGCATTTGCTACCAGTGTCAGGAATACTGGGAGAGTTCCCAGCCTAGAAGGTAAATATAAGTAATGGGGAGAACAATCTGAAGCCCAGTACGTGTGTGTGGGGGGGTGTCAGTTTAAAGAGAGATTTAAGATGACCCATTCATTCTCTCTCTTTTTTATATGTGAAAGTTGGAAAGCCAAGTACCCAGCCTAGCAAAGGGAGCACAGGTGCAGATTCACTTGCATTTGAAGCAAGCACCATATTGCTATGGCAGTAGCTTCCCTCAGACTGAAGCTGGACTCACAGATAGCTCTAGATACTTACTTATTTTCAGTGGATAGAGATCCCAGCCTTTAAGGGATACTTTGCAATACAGACCCAGAAATGCTAACTGCTCCTTATCCTAATTGATTCTAACCACAGAAACCAGCTTTCTCTAGCTGCTTCCTGCTTTTGGCATTGAGCTCCCTGTTGAGACCATTCAAATGCTTCAGGAAATGCTTTTTGCTCAATAAAATTTAACACATGTCTTGGGAGGGAAATAGACTGTAAGTCGTAGCAAATAAACTGGTATGGTGACAGCACAGACCTTAGGGAGAAGAGTGAGTTCTGTTACCAGCAAAGATACGCTACCGCTGCTCTGGCTGATCTTCAAGTAGTGTCCTTCCACCTTCCTCATTGTTTTCTCTTTAGACATCAGGCAATACCCGAAGCCACCTGAAACCAGTGACATATGCAAGTCTTTGATGCAGTTCCTGCTCCGCATACACATGATGTTTCTGTATGTAGTGTAGCTACAGGGAACTGCTTGTGGGTACCTGAAGTTGTATCTAAGATACCATATGGACAGATTTAGCATATTCATTCCTAAAAATGCTTTAATAGCTACCTTGTCTCCAGTTGCTCACCATGTAGATTCACCTATAAAGTGCTTGAAGCCACAGGATTAAACAGGGAGCTACCTGACTACAACTAGAGTCAAGGGCAAAGCTGTCAAAGGAGAGCAACCACCTACCAGGCTTCTTGGCTGGAAAAGCCTCTGTTGCTTCTCTGACTTTGCATCTATTGACAGCCAGAGGGGAGGGTAGAGAGCAGCAAACTCAGCCTGCAAATGGGAACTCTGGTAATGGACTATATCTGCTCAGTGAGCTGGCCACAGCTGACGTGTGTGGCTGCCAGCAGCTGGCTTGTCCTGGCAGTGCTCCCTCATAGGAGGACCAGGAGCTCACAGGAGTATTTCTAGCTGGCCTAGTAGACCTTTTTCACTTTCTGGAATGGAGAGACAATAAAAATTTACAGGACCTTTCTCACTGACACAGTGAGATAACCCCCAACACATCTACTCCCTGAAATCAGGAGAAAAGATTTGTGAAACTTGTGGCCCTGGTAGTCACTTATCATGTCTAACGGGTGGTGTTCATGTATTTCAGTTCTTTCATACTTCAGAATTGCTTTCTTTTTTTTTTTCCTTTTTTTTTTTTTCTTTTCTGAAAACAGTCTGTGTCTGTAGGTATAACTAGAATTCTCTAAGATTTTCCTTATCCTCTTATAATTTCTGATTATCTCTTATCATTATGGTATTGTTTCTGCCAAATCATTTACTTGTGATATTTTGAAAATGGACAGGATAAGAGAGAAATGTTATCAGCAAATCTCATGCTTTCTCCATAGAACTAAGCAAGATTGGTAGCTGTAAAAATCTCCTGTGAGGTTCCCACACATATCTTTTTGGAGTTTCTTCATACAGAGCTAAACAGACTCCAGTGCAGACTGAGGACAGCAATGGCAAGTCAGTGGAATTTATTTCAGTGTCTACACCTACCTCTTCTGTTCAAGTGGTTGCAAGTCTGTGATCCAGTGCTAGAAATTATCTTCATCTAGGCTCAGCAAAGGCTGTCATTTGGTAGAAAAATTAAATTAAACTCAAAACAATGCAAATAAAAATCAGCTTTTGGAGAAAAAGGTAAAATTGCAGTAAGGTCTAGCATGAGAGAGGCATCTGGTGCTGGTGAGCAGAAAGTACACAAATTATTGATGTTTATGCTGTCCCTGCTTCAGAGCCTCTGCAGTTCTTCACCGTTTTATCCCATTCAAAAATGTAGCATCTTTTGTACCCACATTTCTTCACAGAATCACAGTTTACTAGTTACATTTCATGTTGTTTCAATACTTTTGCATTTTAAAATCATCCCCCCTAACACCTGGGGTAGACGCGGTGCAGGAGCAAGCTCCCTGTACTGAGAACACAAAGACTGCAGAGGAAGAAATGCAGTTTGGCTGCCCCTATGCTGGATGTGTCCCTAGAAGCGGTTTTGTCTTTTGTGAGCAGCCCGTGAAGATTAAAGCAGCCTGAACTGTTGCAATCAGCCCTCCAGAGACCTTTGCTCCCTTGAGCTGAGCTGTAACCAGCATCTGGCCCTACCATGACCTCAGTCTGCTGAAATGACATTGGAGTGAAGGACTTTTTAATTTTCTTTCACTTTTTTTTTTTTTTCTTCTTCTTTCTTTATCCCCCCACTTTTTCAGTGTGTTTAATGCGGCTGTGGATTAGAGAGTGTCTGCTGTAAAGGAGAGGGGGGCTCGAATGGCATCAGTGTTACCAATTCATCTGTCAGCAGTGTTGTAAGTGATGCCTTCCAGTAAGCCGGCCTGGAGCTAAGCAACTCTGCCATCATCAGGCTCTGCTCAGCAACGCAAAACACAGAGAGACATCGCAGCAGCTGCTCTGCAAGCCCTGGAAGAGCTGCTGAGAGGCTGCAGCGGTTCCTCGCTACAGGCACTATGCTGGAGAGATATTGTAAGAATTTGTAGCTATCATAGAAAGTTTCCCTGTGAGAAATTTTTATTGAGTGCTGCAATTCTTCAGAACAAAACTGGGGAGAAAAATGTACATCTGAAGGGAAATGCTATTATTACTGTTCATAAGTTGACATTTTATTTGAAGCCATGACAGATAAAGGAATGCATTAAAGCAGAACCATCCTAGGAATTTTGAGCTGGCCTTTGTAAATACTTTTAAATATTTACAGGAGACATCTGCTACCTACTACTTGTATCTACAGTCCTCCTAGGACAGGAATTAAAACAGGTTGGATGATCACGGTCAGTGAACACGTATCATTTTATTCCTGGGGCCAAGCTAGCTAGCTAGGGAAAAAAAATACAACTGAACTAAAACTGTACAGAAAGCTTGAACTGAAACCAAAGTGATCCTTTAAAGCCTGAAAAGTTCTCTCCTCTGAGGACAGAGGTATCTTCACTTCAAAAGTCCTGTTTGTACTCACACTCCACCCAAAAATTGGTTGAAGAGGCAAAGCCAACCTGCCCAGAAGCTTCCCCTGGACACTGTGGTGACCGTAAAAAGCACCTGTAGCAGCACAGCAACTCGCAGCCCAGCACATACAGCCTGTAGGGTCTATGCAATTATAAACATTTATGTAAAGAAACATAAAAAACAGCTAACTAACAGGAAAATTAATGTTTTTCACATCCTTAATTGTCAGATTCTTTCATGGCTCATTTCTATGGAGAAATCAGGGCTCCAGTGGACTGGGTATTACATAGCTTTAAAACCTCACTGCCTTTCCACAATGCCCTGTGTTACTTGTGCACTCTCCAATTTGTAGCAGTTACAAATGGCAAAGGCTCGAGGCACAGGACTCAGAGACTGCTGCTGTTTTCAGGCAGCACAATAGCAATTTGTTTTCCAGTGCTGCCTTGTGCCATTGTGTTCACTGAGCTGGTGCTGGCCCACGGATCTCGGAGTTTAACGCCTGCTATTACAGAGTGCAAATGCCTGAGCAGCCAAGGCAGGTAAGGGACAAAACAGCACTGGGGAGAGGCAGGCAAATTACCTGTCCCACATATTACCTGCATGCTGCAGTGGGGCTTTGCCCTTGACTGCATTACCTGGGCATGGCTGAGGTCTGATTCCCCTCCAGCATGGTGGGATGGCAAGAGAAGAAAGTCATGGGAGTGTGGAGCTGAGGAACATCTCCTGCAGCCATGTTGTTTGGGCCCGCTGCCTGCTGCTGCTAAAAGCATTGTGTGAGATGAGCTTTGAGATGACCTTGTTTTGTTGCTCAGCTCA
This sequence comes from Megaceryle torquata, assembly GCA_024611175.1. Classification (NCBI taxonomy): domain Eukaryota; kingdom Metazoa; phylum Chordata; class Aves; order Coraciiformes; family Cerylidae; genus Megaceryle; species Megaceryle torquata. The sequence goes on along the minus strand of JANIJG010001217.1, from coordinate 17,250 downwards.
AACCTTGAGGGCAGCACTGAAAGCCCTTGTCATCGTGTTGATTGCTTGTCAAGCAGCAGAGCTCACCTCTGCAGCAGGCTAGGAGTAAACTCGTGGGTTTTGCTGTATGTTCCCTTCCCTGTGCCCCCCTTCCTGGAAGCACCTCACTTGAGGTGTGACTGTACAACAACACTAGAATAAAGATATAAGAATAAATATTACCAGGAGCATCTCTGACCTCCATCAGGTTTTCCTTCCATGACCGATTGGACTGAAGGTAGGGCTTTTGTAGGCTGTTTGGGATTAGAGAGAAAGCCTTACAATTTAGCCTGATCATAACAAACTCAAAGAGATGGGAAAAATAAAAATATATTCCCCTAAATAGTCACCTAGAGACATAGCAGCTGGGTGAGCTGAGTCCTCCCTCTTCCAAAGTGTCACTGAGATCCAGCAGCACACAGCTCCTGCTGCTGAAGGTGTTGTTGATGCTTCTTGCAGCACTTTGCACACAGGCAGTGGCAGCATTAGGCTTATATGCAAATAGGAGTGCAAGACATTATACCTAATTTGGGATCAGTCTTTCATACCTAGTTAGGCATCTGAATGTTATTCTGAAGATGTTTTTTCTTCTTATAGAGGCATAAGGGTCACAGTGTCATGATGGTTTTGCACCCATGTGTTTGTTACAGAAGGATTGAACTGGCCCAACATGGAACAAATGGCCCCACTTCTCCCCCCTCATTAGCACACATCTGACCTGAAATGATTCCTACACCTAAATATTTCACTACTGGTCTCATGGTTATCATTAGCCAAGATTTATCACATTTGTCTGTGTCCAAAAATTGGCAACCTTAATTAGCCCAAGTTCTGCTCTATGGACTTCTTTCAAAGTATGTGGCAGCTAATGAAGTGAAGCAAACTTATTTCCAGAATATCAAAACTGTTAAATAGGGTTTAGCACCCCTGTTTCAGGATTTCTTTTTACTCAGAAAAAGGCTGAGATTTCCTGCTTTGGAAAAAGAATTCCTTACAGACTCAGTATGAGCTAGTAAGTTCAACTAACAAAATTAAAAGGACCAAGCCTGCAACCTGACTGGTAGACATAATCTCTTTTCCTCTACAAGGTTAAATACACAAAATATATAAAAGCTTGACACTTGTCCCTATTTCATGTCTAAATCCCTTCTTCAGGTGTCTTCAGCCCACTCAAGAACCCATAGAGCCCAGAGGAAGTGTTTGGTGGTAGATCCTTGGTAGGACTGCCCAAGAACAAAGAGAAAGTGATGAGTTTCTAAACAGACAACTTTTATCATGTAAATGCATCATCACAGAGATGGCAGGAATAAACTGGGAAGTGTCTGGACTGTAAATGAGCTTATTTCCTATTGACATTAATCCTTCATGAAGTATGGATGATAATTAATGTTAATTCACAAGGAAATTCTTAGAAAATACTTCTGCATCCCCAGGGTGAAAAGGGCTCAGTTGTGGCACTGAATACTGACAGTATCGTGTTTGATTTACCAGTGATCATCAAGTTTTACACCGAAGGTCAGGAATAAATCTCAAGTTTGCAAGCTGTGAGAAATAAATGTATAAACACTTTAATTTATTGCCCTGTCACTGTTAATTCATTTGGCATTCCCTGTGATAGCATTGCTGTTAATGAATGTATTTGGTAATAAAGTGGATGTCATATATATTAATGTTCTAAACTGTTGCAGTGGTTCAGCAGGCAAAGCAAGTTAGATGCTTTGGTATTCTAAAGTTTACGAAATTTAAGAGGGAAAATAAATAATATTTTATTTCAAAGAAGTACTCAAAAAAAAAAAAAAAAAAAATATATATATTAAAAAAACATCAAAAATAGGGACCAATCTTGTCTTGGCAGAATCATTATTGAA
>JANIJG010001217.1:0-15245 GCA_024611175.1 Megaceryle torquata | reverse complement strand
AAAAAACATCCCAAATAGGGACCCATCCTGTCCTAGAAGAATCATTATTGAACACAAAAGAATAGGTGTCCAGAATTGACTGAAGCCAAGGGGGAAGCTCCTCACCTCTTTCAGAGGCAACAGGTCAGATCCCATTCAAAAGATGTAGATCAGCTGGTATTTGCTGAATATAGTTAAAAGATAAATGTAGAAAATAATGTCTGTGTATGAACAAGAGCTGAGCCATGAATGGGAAAAAAACCCTGCTCTTGGGTATCTGTTTCAAATCCTGAATAAACAAGAAAAGGAACCAACAAAGCAACCCTAACCTTTGCAGAGTGGAGAAATTTGTGTGTGTGAGGAGCCATAGCTTATAAAAATCTACTAAGTGGAAGTTAACCTTGTTTTCTGAACAGTCAGGTGATACATATACATTTTTCTGACTTCTTGCATTAAGGTGATTTTCCACACATTTTAAAATTAAACACCAATACTTTGTAATCCTTTCATACATATTTTTAGCCCGTACTCTGCAGATCATGCAATGGTGTCTCAAAACCTGGAGTTTTTTCAGTTAAGGTCAGCAGAAGCCTTGGCATTGGCTTCAAAGGCTCCATGACCAGGATTATAAGCAAATCATTACTTTTGTAACCTTGTCATAAGCAAGTTCATAATAAAACTATGGATAAACAGCAAATAAATTTCTTTTTCTGAAATACAGACTTGGGGCAGGAGGCCTTGGATTCTTAGGCTCTTGAGATCATTTAAGAAAACAATGATGCCTGGAAAATGCTTATACACCATCATGATAGTTATTGCTTTATTATTACACAATAATATATTACTCCTCTTATATTTAAAGAGTAAGTGTGGATAAGACAGTTCTATTGGTATGATTTTTTTAATCTTTTTATTATAAAAATCCTATTTAATGAACGCTTTAGTCCAGTTCAACAGAACTGAGCAAAAGAGGAAAAGAAATGACTACAAACACACTTTAGAAACCTCTGCCATGACCTAGACCACCTTGCCTGTAAATCACAATCTTGCCAATTCAAAACCTCGGAGAGTGTCATATACCTGGGTAATGCAAGCACGTGTCTCTGTCCTTTCCAAGGCTCCCTGGACTGCAGGGAGCCCATGTCAGCCTGGGGACAGGCAGATGGACAGCTGACCTCTCCACGGCCCTCGCAGGTCTCTTTTCCACAGCTGCCTATTAGTTCTGTAATCACTTCATTACAGCCTTGGCCAAATGATTAGATTTGAAAAGTGCTGCAGTGGTAAAAAAAGAACTCTGGCAGGATTTGTACCAGACTGAGAGCTGGTGTCACTGGAGGCGGGGGGGGGGATGTGCTAGCCTCTTGCACCTTGAGAAGTGCAACTGGCTTCAAAAAAAAAACCCCGCTTTTAAGGGAAAAGGGAGGGACAGAAAATCTAAATCGGTTTTTTCAGACCATTTCAGTGTTTTCTTCTGAAAAGATCACTAGTTTACTATACAATAATGTGTTTCATAGATTAATTTTATGCTTTGATTAAGAAAACTTAAATGTTTCCTGGAACCCTGTTACAATTTGTTACCTCTTAATTGAGATGGAAAAGTACCCACAGGCCTGAGCAGTGGATATATTATGAAATAATTGACTATTTTATACTTTCCCAGTTTATATTTGAAACTTGGTGTCATACCAGATCTAATACATTCCTTTCGTAATGCTCCAAATGCCTTTGGAGCCTTTAGCAAGTGTTAGAAATACAAATAGAAACTGTAATATTTACAACATACTTATTTAGAAGCTTATGAAACATCAGGCTTGTATTTAGTGCAGACATGACTCGTTGTGAAGGAGTCTTTTGGCTTCCTTTGTTACAACATGAAGAATTCATTTTGGCATTTCCCTTTAGGGCTGGTTTCTTTAAAGCCATGATTGCATTAATAATATCATCTCATGGTGTAACTGATTGAATCATTTTCACTTTGGGGAAGAATTACAGCCAAATCTAATTTGCTACTGACCCATAATCAGCAAAGCCATGGAGTAAAGGGCATGATTTTCTCTCAACTTTTCTGTGTGGGTATATTAATTTTTGTCTTTCATACTCCTAAGGTAATTAATTGCCCTTAGATGAGGAAACACTTTATGTTAATGTCTTTTTAACACCAAAGATTGTGCCTGTTCCCAGGGAACAGTGTTACTTAACTAAAAGCTGGTTTCATTTTTTTAAAGGGAAATACATTTTGAGGAAAAAAAAAAAAAAAAAAGGTTTATTATTACTTTTGCTCAGATGCAAAGAAGGATTCTCCAGCTGAAGGATTTTGATTTTTGCAAGTGTCTATATGGTATTTTTTGCATAGTTCATTTTGATGATTCCTTCGATCTATTTGCTTTAGAATTACCATGATTATCAAACAAGTACAGGCTCTAAAGGATTCTAATTGGTGATGTCCTTTGATGTGCCAAAGAAAAAGCAAGATTAACTACAGCTTTATAACTATAGTCTGCTTACCACAGCTAAAAAAGCCACAAACAAAGGTGGCATGGACTCACCTATGTATTATCTCAGAAGAGGATAATCTCTCCTGAGAGATTTTCTCAAGGAAACCTACTGCTGTTTCAGTCAGTGAGCAATGTCAACGGATGGCAGCTAGCTCTGAATGGGAATTTGGTGTACATCAATGACTTGATGACTACTGAAGGCACAAAGGAGTGTGGCTGTGCATTACATTGATAACTGCAAAGATATTGTCCAGGTCATTACCACACAGCGGCAGAAGAGGATTATCAGGGGCTGCTTCCTTGCTAAATGACCAGGCAAAGCCATAAGAAAGGTGGGTGCAATTGTCCTTCTGTGAGAATGTAGACATGCACCCTTTCCTAGCCACACCATACAAATAATTAGCCTCACATGTAGACTTCCCACATTTAATTTTTTTTCTTAGTTTACTGATACCAGGAACTTCTCTACTAGATGAAGCATACAGCTCGCAATGGGCAGCCATACAGTTTGAATAGCAGACCCATTTCTTCAGCTCTGCAGTCAACCATCCTGACGAGGTTTCTGGGGCAGGTAGGTGCCATGTTTGCCTCCATGGAAAACCTCTTTCTAGTTCCTAATTCTTACATGTTCATTTAAACCTGAAACTTGAGAATATTCTTCAGTCTGATGATTTTACTTTTTAGTGATACATATACCCAGTCCTTTCTAAAGCTTGTTAAATTTATGGGCTCGGTGACTCCCTGTGATATTGAGTCCTACAGTCTAATTGTGCAACAAGAAAAGTATTCTTCTGGCCACTTGAGATTATTCATTTTGATAATATTTAGTGTTGCATAATGAGTCAGCTAAAACACAAGAAGACTGTTGCCATACCCCACTTACGTTGGCATACCTTTGCAACTGAGATCTTCAGCAGTTGCTGATCTTGCTGATCTGTCTCTGAGGACGTGCCAGTACTGGGAGGGGAGATGAGAGAGGAAAAAAGAGGGCTGGACCATATTTGGAAAGAGTTCCTTGGAGAAAAGCCCCACAGTGGTCCTGAAGCAGAGTCTGAAAGGGCACCACCACCACCTCACCCTGCCCACTAAGAAGCAAACTCCTCTCCCAAAAAGAGACACTTGAAGTGAGCAGAAAGTGAGGATTCTGACAGCCACCCATACTTGAACCAATGCGGCTTCCCACAAGATTGTTCAGAAAGAAGAAAAGTCACCTATGAATGTTAAGCTTAAAAAAGCAATCGCACTGATGAGTATTTTTGGCATGAACTGAAGAATCCTTTTGTTCCAGCTACAGCCCACATGCTGATTCAGCTCAGCAGCTCTCCTTTTCTGTTCTTTTCCTTTCCCAGGGCTTCTTAAACAACACTTCTAGGTTGCTGTTTTCTTTCAGCCTGCTTCAGTTATGTTTTGTAACAATGGTTCATAAAAATATTGGCACATACTGGTAGCAATAGTCTGTAGAAGGGATCAGTCAGGATATGACGGTGCTCTTTTTTCACAGCTTTGCTATATTTATTTGATCTCATCTACAGTAATGACTTTTGATACTGCCGAAGTGGTAGAAGGCATCATATGGTAAATGGTAATCAGGCTTTTCAATATGAAATGATTTGAATAAATTTATTTTGTAGAGTCTATCCAGAGCTGAATTCTGCTATAATTTTCTACTGAGCCACTGCCCAGACAACTCAGCACTAGCAGGTGAGGTTTTCCTGGGAGAGATTGCATCGTGTCACCCCTACATACTATGCCTGTGTGTCTTGTTGACCTGGGCTCCAAACAGAAGGCAATTTTTCAGTAGACATGGATCATGTCTGGATGCTACATCTTTCCTTCTTAATCTTTATTTGCTAAATGACAGCTGAAACTATAGATTTTTCATACTGAATAGACCAGTACTTCAAATAAAGTCGGAATCGAAACTTCCTGCACACTAAGGTGTCTAATATGTTGAGTGGCATGAATTTTTAAAGAATGGAAGGAAAAAGTATAAAGTCAGAACACGTTATAAAAAAATGAGGTGAAATACTTAGAAAGAGAAAGGTCTTGGCCAGAATTTAAACAACCTTCAAAAATACTCAGAATTTCCCTGCAATAACCATGTTTTCATTCTCAGGAGTAATTTATTTGAATAGCGCACATGAAGAAATTGCATCTGCACTGGCTGAGCTTTGTATAAGAACCAGAGAGGCAAAAGCACCTGCTTAAGAAGTGAACCACTGAAGCGATGCAGTAAGCTGCATAAGTGAAGGCTGCTCACTGTCCAGCAGAGCAGGTGTTACCCCCATATACAAAACTTCAGGCTGATCAGTCTGTACTTTTTATATTTCCTTTTTATTTTTTTCCCCTAAGTCTGACAACTGATTTCTAAGTTATCCAAAATGGATTTTTTTTCTACTCTGTCTTCAGGTTTATGAAGTTCCTTTATGGATATTTTTAATTTAGGTAACAAAGAGTGTATGCCACAACCACAAATACAGCTGTGTTTGGTCTATTTCTTGTATTATTATTTCTCATACAGAATATTTAATATGAGGAATAATGAGTCCTGTTCTGTGTCTCGCAAGGCTTGTGTCCATATGGTCTCAGCCCAAGCCATAATAACAGCATTTCCACCGAAACCTCCTCTCACCTTTTCCCTCAAAAATCTCTAACAAAAGCAGCTGACAATAACTCATACTGACATTTCATTGCCAGCGGCCATGCAACTGCACATTGTCTCTTCTGCTAAGGAGGTAAGTGCTGGGTAATTTCATGATCATCACCTCCAGAACCTCAGGGAATGCTGACAGGAAGTTTAAAAAAAAAAAAGAAAAAAAGAAAGTAAATACTAAAACCTCAAATGAAAAGCCATTAAGGTAGTTTGTAAGCTTGGCTGGGAATATTTTAATAAAGGTAAGCAGCAAGTGGTTGTGGAGATACTGGAGATTTTCCACTGGCCAAGTCATGAGCTCTGCTGCAGCTGCCTGAAAACCTTGGGCATCTTAAAGTACATTGGCCTGTCAATTCCCACCATGATTTTTCACCAAGAGCCATTGGTGGTATTCACATGGCCCCACTTTGGCTACATACTTTGGCTGGCTAGGCTGAAGGGCTGGTCTCCACAGGCTTCCTAGAGAGCCACTGAGGATAGGTGAGGAACCAAAAATAGTGGTCACGATCCTGACACTGGACTTTCTGAGGATACTTGTCTTTTCCAATTAAATATACCAGACCCTGAAGGACACTTGCCCATAAATTAGATGAATCCCTATAAAGTCAAAGCTGAATTATACTTGGCAGCTTTCTGTTAATGTTTGGATGTTGTTTTTTCATTTTTCTTATTTTCTGGAGAAATTTTTTTGTGGATTTTGTTCTTTTGGAAAATGTTGTATGGACCTTGAAATTCAGGAGATTTCAACCAGTTGTAGATTTCTTATCTGATGTCCTTTCATGCCTCTACCGTGCTGCTGTCAGAAATGTCTCATCACGTCTTGAGGAAAAAAAATCTTATATACATAAAAATATTAGAAATTCCCTTGGTACACTCATGATTGTTTTTTCCCCTTTAAAAGCTGGCGAAAGGATAAAGTGAACATTGGACTGACCATTTTCTCCTTCTATTGTTTGTAATAGTGACTGACCTTTCTTTGGGATGAGAGATCTAAAAATGGCATTCATTGCTGGTGACAGCATGGTGTTTGAGATGCAGGCTCTAACCCAATCAGTTACTCAGCTGTAGGAGTAAGCTATTTCTATTGAACAGTAAGACGGATTAAAAGCAAAAAGGCATTAAGGGAGAGAGTAATGCAGAAGCATCACCATTGTTTCTTGAATATAATTTTAAATAAATGACCTTAAACTGCTCACATGCTTGAAAATAAAACTCCGTTCTGCTTGGGTAGTGTTTCCACGGTGCTTGTTATTTGCAAGCAACTGTGAATGAGACAGATCCTGAATTTGCATTTCTTTATTCTATTTTCTGTCAAAATAGCAATACTTTCAAAAAACAAGTCCAAAGTTACAATAAAGACATTTTCAGGAAAGAGAAATAAATAATCTGCCATGAAGCAATCGTGGGTAGGTCAACGCAACCAGGCCTGAAGCAGCCACTGGCATGGGGGTCACAGGATGCCCAAGCTGGCTGCTCCTCAGGGAGCACACCTCCCTTCCCTAGTTCATATAGTTTATCCTACATCAAACCTATGATTTGCACTCTTTACTACCCCTTTTCTGCTCCTTAAGTCTCCTTTTCACTGCTTTCTTTTCTCCCATCCCAGACAGGACATCCAGATGACCCTGAATTATATTTTCCCCATCAGCCCCATCCTGCTACACCTCTACACAAATCTGGTATTTCCAGCTCTCTCCCCTAGGTAACCTCAGCCTTATATAGCATCACTCATGTAAAGAACTCAGTGCTGTGCCCTTGCAAGGTCACACAGCCCAAGAAGTCCCCAGTCCTTCCCTCAAGTATCTGTGTACTTTGGACATTTCTCACACAGCTCCCTCTAAACCACTTGTGAAATCCAGACATCCCTTAGAGCCCTATCACTTAGAGCCCTATCACACCTCAAATAGGATCTCTTGTGTGGGGTGATGCATCCAGTTGTGTCTAACAGTTCCCAGCCTACCAAAGCAGGCCAGCCCACAGCCCCAGCACCTGCTCGCCACCCCCGCACATGCTTTTTCAGAAAACACTTTGGAGGGACAGAGATTTTGGTAAGGCAGGGAATACACAAGGAGATGGGATAGGCAGTGGCGTTCAGGTGGTGCACAGTTTCACCTGGCCCAAAGTGGAAGACCAAATGGTGCCTCCAACTATGAGCTTCATCCTCAAAGTGGAAGAGGGTGATGGGAAATCCTGATGTGGTGGGATCGAAGCTGTCAGAAAGAGGCATTTCTGCAAATTCAGGATGAGGTAATTTATTTTTCTTGCATATGTGACAGTCCTTGCCCATCCAGAAAGTGAGCAGGAGTGAGTAGAATGGCCAGACAATAGGGATATCGCAGCACCCTGCCCTTAGCCCACTTCTGGGAAGGTAGAAGAGCATCACCTACTGCCCAAGGGGGTGCCCAATTCCTGCCCCTGGCAGCATGCCACCATGGCCCCCCTCATGCTTGCCTCTCCTGCCTGATGTGAACATCAGGGGCTGGAAAATGGCTTGGCAAACACTGGCTCTGATGAGTCGGCCGTGCACAGAGCTCCCGGAGTGAGCAGCTGTCTGGGAACCCATCACAGCCTGATGGCAAGCTGTGCAGCCTTGAAAGGTGAGTGATGCACTGGACATTAAATTATTCTTTTAAATTCTGAACCTGGACAATGTGCGGTGATAAGAGCATCGCAGACATTTGGCAGTATCTCAGAAAGGCACTTAAGCATATGCTCAATGGTGAGGATATTGACAATCATGCTTCTCCCCAGGAAAGAGCATTTGGAAGCGCTTTGCCAGGACGAGGGCTTAGAGGTCCATCAGACAACATCAGTGCTGGACAGGATCATCAAAAGATCCTATGAATGAATTCTCCTGGGTATTTGGGTTTTTAGGTAAAACTACATGGAAGGAAAATAAAAATCATCTGTGGAAAAATGAATTATACATACAGAAGCATGGTAGTGACTATATTTGGATGAATTTGGAGACTCCAGTTTCTTTCCTAAAAGAGTGTGTGTGTGTCTGTGTGTTGGAGAGAAGACACTAACTGCCCAGGTGCGGGAGTATTCAGTGAATAGGTTCAGTGGAAAAAATAGTCATTCATGCTTTTGGAAATGTCTAAGTGCTCCATTTATGTATTTTCAAAATGAATTATTTCCATTCTCCAAGTTATTAAGCATAAAATATCTTGAAATTTATCTAAATGTTGAGAAGATGGTTGAAAAGAACTAAATACTATGAAAATGGACTAAAATATTCTGTTCAGGTTGAATGAAAACATTAGGTACACATCGCCATCTGTTGTACTTGTGAGGAATGTAGAGATGGGTTGGGGTTTTTTTTAAGAAGCTGAGGGATAATGCCAGACTTTCTAGGAGAAAAATTTTTTTGTGAGAAGAAAGGGTCTGGATTGAGGGGTGCTTCCAGCAGCAGGCAGACAAGAACAGTGAAGTCAGTGATAGTGGTTGAATCAGAAAGGGATCCTGGCTTCACCTGCCTCTTGCCTTGCTGTCTGCAATAAGGTTTATACACAAACCAGGGGAGATCAAGACTTGAGTTGCTTAAAGAACCTTTTAAGCTTTTCTGCCTTTAATCTTGACAAAGGTGATGTTGCTGCATACCCATAATGAATTTGGTGTGGGGACACCCATGTCTCATCTCTTGAAAAAAGGCAGATTTATGTTCTTGTGATTAGCCATAAGCTCAGCTATGAATTGAACCCTCAAAACCTCTTTCATGAGAAAGAAATCATTAAATTTCTTTTATGACTGTACATCCCCACTATGTAGTCTTCTGTTCACAATACAATTACAAAGCTATTTATTTATAATGCTGTGTGGTCACTATTCTCCAACATCACACAAAGCAGGATGCCAAGGGAAGGCAACTCAGAATGGGACCTTTGGCAATGACCATCTCTCCTGAGCAATATTCTTACCACTCAGCACAAAGCCTTAATGCGTTCGCAGTCCATCAAGGACTATCCGTCATTCCTCCTGTCTCCTCCCTTATGTTTGAACTCTTCTATTTGTGTCAATTAAATTCAGAAAATTGTGTTCAAACAACATTAAGGTTTTGACACAAAGTTTCAAAAGTGGTCTCTAAGCAAGGTAGAGCCAAGAGCTGATATTTCATCACTTTCCACCTACCACAGCTATGAAAGAGTTGGGTGTATCCGAGGGACAAAATGCCAGCTCTCCTTACAATTACTCCAAAGGTGATGTGCTGTTTTCCAACCAGGAGATGTAATTCTTTTTAATAAACAGGACTAATTAGGAGTGTATATTTAGCAAAATGGTGCACCCATGGCTCTCCAGGACATCACTAAGCATTAGCCCCAACAGATGAGTTATCAGTACAGCAAGATCATTTGCTTTGTCAAAGAGAAAAACATTAAAACTGTGCTGATCAGCCAGACAAACCTTAAGACTGACCCCAGAGAAATGGGATGTCTTTCCACTCCCCTTCCCTGGGAAGGTGTCCCAACCCCAGAGCAGAGCCAGGAAAACTCAGTTGTTTCTGCTCTACTTGATGTCACTGGAAGATGTACTCTGGTTTTATAGGGCAGTTGAGACCTTTCCTACTGGGCAGAGAACAGGAATCATTCAAATACCAATACCTGTGGAGGCTAATTATGGGTATCCCCATGGGTTTTATTTCACAGAGGACAGTAAGAGCTGATGCTGTCTCCAAGCTTCATGCTCTGCTTAGATCAAGCAGATCTGCTGTTCCTTTGCAAGAGGGATATATAAACAGGGAGCTGACTCCGTGTACATCTCAGTGTCTGCTGGGTACAATCAGGGACATTTGTTCCATTTCACATTTGCAGCTAATCAGAATTTTATATAGAACCCGAGTTTATAGGGGCTTTTTATATATATAATTGCAAAGGTTATACTTTTTTCCTTTTTTTTTTTTTCTTTCCAAAGGAAGACGGAAAAAAATGTTGATATTGTGACATTTGTAATTTGTCATAGTAGGAATTTGTCATAGTAGGAATTTTTATTTCTCTGGTTGGCAGATATCAGTCATTACTAATGGCATCATGATATATTCAAATAGCTTCCTTTAGCTGCTTCTACTTATTTTTTTGCACTACCATTATAGGACTTTGTCACAGAATTTCAATGTTTATTTCCAGATAAATTGCAATTTTATTCCTTGGAGAATTTTCTATGCTCCCCTCATGTCAGCTGTAGCACCTGTTCCCATTGCAGAAAGGAAGAAATATGTGCTGTGAAAAAGTTGGACTGAGTTAGTCATTCAAACTGACTTTCAATTTCAAACTTAGACCCCCACGTTTTCAAAATTTGCTTCAAAAAAATGCTATAAAGCAGATATTTTTTTCCTTACTTCCAAATATCAGTGGGCTTCTCAGATGTATTTCTTTATCAAAATCTAATATATGTTTGAATTATATCATCACTGACTAGTAAATAATATTAAATTATCATGCATAAAAAATTAAATACACTTGGAAATTAAATTGCCATAGTTTGAAAAGGAAAATCCTGCATTAAAAATATGAATATTCTGAGTATATTACATGCAGAAACTTTCATTTCAATGTTTTACACTTTGTAGGACATTTTCCATTGCAAATGGAAAAAAAAAAGTTAAGAAAATGAATTAAATTTAAATAATTAAAATAACAACTGCCAGTACAAAATTCTCCCAACAAAAATATCCAGCTGATCTGAATGTTCTGTTTGTAGTAGCAAATGAAGCTTTTTGTTTGTTTGATTGGCTTTATAGCTGTTTGGGTTTTTTTTTCCCCATGATGTTCCCCACATGATATGTCAAGAAAATGATCCTTATAAAAAAGATACCCCTACCCTCCCACCCTCAAAGAACCCAAACCCAAAGAGGCTGCTGACCAATGAATACAGTCTTTTCTTTTTTCCTCACCAGTTCAAGAGCTGCCACACAAGGAAGTACAGTTCCACTACATGTTTCAAGAGGTTTCTGAGTGAAGAAAGATCATTTATGCTCTCCAAAGCATCGGGATGGGGAAGGTGGATATGAGGCTGGACCACAGAGGGGGACCCCTCTGTTTCCCCCATCCTCATCCTGCCTGATGTATCTTGGACGAACAAGAGTGTCATATGGGGCTGCCCAAGGATGACTCAGGAAAGCAGCTTTAATGGTCTCTCAGTGGGAGAAAGAGAAAAGGGACTGCCAAAGAGGGAGGCTTTGATGCCAGGAATGCTTGTGCATTGTGTGTGCTCCATGGCATGACAGCCAGGCAGGAGGGGAGCGCACACAAAAAATGCCCATTAAGGAATCAAAAGAGTATATGGCTCCTTGCTGCCTTGATCCTGTCTTCAAAGACAGCAACCTCCTCTTCTTCTGTAAGGCAAAGCCTGTGCAGATCATTGCCTGGCATGTAAGAGCATCACTGGGACTGCAGGACAGGGCAGGACTCAATGTGGGAATAGGAAGGCACTTCCAGTTGCCCATGAGGGGGTACCTTGCAGCCCTGAGCCCACTTACAACATCAGTGCTGGCTTTTTTTGGCTACAAACACAAAGTCAAAGCCATATAGTTTATGAATATGTTCCAAAGCCCATGGAATAGCACAGAAGTTCTAGAATGAGTTCTGAACTCTGACCTGAACCACATTGACCTCAAGGCAAAAATTTCTACATGCCACCCTTGTCAGCTGCTTAGTTCAAAACAGTAGAAGGTAACGTCAGGCTGATCTGACCTTCAGCAGCTGGAGACAGCAGCATCTGGGGGACAGTTCCTTTGTGCCATCCCTCGACCGGTTCCACAGTGGTGGCATCCCTGTGGCTGTCTGGGAACATGCGGTTCCTGGACACATACATGTCTTCTGGCTAAAAACGTTTACTGAGAGATCCAGGATGGCCATTTCATCTGGACTGCTGGAAGCAGGTTGGCATCATGTACTTGAGCATTGCCTTCTCAGATCTCTGTAAGAAATGACAGAGCACAGCCCAAATATATTCCCTTAACTTCCTTTCAAGCCATTTTCAGGGTCTGTGAAACATTACAGTCTTACTGGTACTACCTTAGTGCAATGAAGTTTTCAAGATAAAAAGATCACAGTGCTTGAATAGCTCTGGGTTTAATACCACGAGGTGTTTCCACAGTGTTTCCATCACTGGCAGCACAGGGAGCGCACACGGTTACAGAAGCTCTCCAATATCATGCTAATAGGCTCATGGATGCAAGTGCACTTCATCTACCTCAGTCATACCAGAAAAATGCTGCCTTTCAATCTCACAAAACATTAATAAGGTAAAAGATCTCAGGGTATTAGGGACAAAATTCTCACACTGGAAAAAGTGTTAATGGTTTCTGCAAGGACCATTCACCGGCCAGCTGCACTGCAGCATGGGATGGGGGCACACAGGGATAGCGCACGGTACTTCACCACTGCTTGTTTTGTAATATGAACAGAAATGCAAAAATATCCTAGGAGAGTGATAAAGCTCAGTCTTAACTGTTTGCCTTTGAATGGTTAGAAAACCTGAGTCAGACGACAGTGCTCAGATCCGTCATGCACGAGTCTGCCGGTGCTCCGTGAGCAGCAGGGATCTTGCACTTGTCCCCTAACAGCGTCCTTGGGCTCTGCACCCCCCAGGTGCCATGGGCTAGTGGGGTGAGGGCAGGCTGCTGTGTCCTGCCAGGCTATGCTCGGGAGCCAGCCTGGCACAGAGTCGGTGGAGGTGGATGTGTTCATCCTTCTCTGTCTGAGAAGCTATTATTTGTCATTGGCTTTTCAGAGCAGACGTGTATTTAGATACCTACCTGCATCCATTTACTGTGGACTTACCCTTTCACTAACCTGGACACCACTGCATACATCAGGTGGGGATTAGAAATAACCCTCCTTACCCTCCACGTCCAGACAGAAAACATCAACCACCAGTGCTGTTTAAAGCTGGAATATCAAGTATCTTTGTTAACTACCTGGGGACATGTGAAGGTTAAAAACTGACTGCAGAAAGTGCTCAGGAGGTTTGTGTTCAGCATATATGTACTCACACACACATGCAGAGAGTGCTCACTGAACATCGTTAAGGAGCTACAAGGTAATGAGGCTAAAGTGTGCATGGCTTATTGATACACTGGTTTAGGCTTTATTGTAGCTTGCTTTACATTTTTCCCTGACTGTGTCTCCCCACAGTCCATACACAGATTTAACCTGAGCCAGCACCAATGAAAAGTTGTGAGAGCAGGCATTAGTCTTTTACAGTTAATAAATATTCTCATTTTCTACAGGCCTTTGTGAAGGCACTAATGATCCCTAACATTTGAATAAAATATGTCACTACTGTCCATCTGAGATCACTCTCGTCGTACGAATGCTGTTGTAGGACAAGCCATGGATTGTAAAGAATGGCAGAGTTCTATCAGGCTCAACATCGATGTCAATACTTCTTCTGCAATCATAAAGCATATCAATTATTAATATACAATTAGAGTTATTACAATTTTTTAGAAGTTTAAGAATGGATTTCCACTTTTAGTCAATCAAACATGCTTTTGAAAATGAAGAATGGCATGAAGATGAAAAGCATTAGTCACAAATTTGGGTTTTAGCAAATATTGCCTTGGTGATAGAAATTATGTCTTTATTTATATTTTAAACAATCTAGAGGTTTCATAGGACTCTGCAAACATTCTGCCTTTGCCATTTAATCAAAAAGGAATTATTTAGAAGGGAATAAGTCCCATGTGTGGCATATAACAGAGTTATGGTTTTCTGGCTCCCTCCCTGAAGACATTCACAAGGCCAATGGTGGCAAACACAAAAATTAAAACTGGAACCTTTCTACACTGCCTTCCCTTGAAAAGCTAAATAACTGATTGCCAGATAATTGTTAGTGAGAGCAAGAGCTTGTTTACCTATCAACTGGCTAGGATCCGAATGAAATAATTATGCTGCAGCATCCTTGGCTTCCCTGAGCACAGCACTGGATGACAAGTGAAAGGCCCCACCCCATATCTCTGAGGGACCAAGTGGAGGGGGAGGGTTGAAAGCCAGAGGGACTCCAGATTCAAAGGTACATACTCATGTAAGTGCTGAGACAGCCCTCCTGAGACTTCTCTGTCTTTGGAAGCCTGATGTTGTCCACATCAATGGAAAAAAACCAGCAAAATAGATTTATTTGTGCTGTTCACTGCAGACACATTTCTCCCTGCTGCAGGAACCAGAGGGTGATTTTGGCATCCCAGCGGGGAGCCTGAAGTCAGGCAGGATAAATCCATGTCTGGCTGTGTTTGGGGATGTAGGTCCAATGTCTGATCTGCAGCGGCATCGCACGCAAGACTGTGTTCTCCATGGGGTGGCTGCTGGCCGTCTGCTCTGTGTGGCCGCTGGCAGGGTGGCCTAGAGCATGTGGGGCTCTCTTGCAGCCTGGCATGGCAGGACCATGCCCATGGCTATGTCTGAGGCTGCTGCTCAGTGATCTCGAGAGAGAAGGGAATCAGCCATTCCATGAAAACTCAGCTCTGTGCCTAACTGCAATTTCTTGCATTTTTATACTTTATGAAACCTGAACTCCATCCTGAGGTGATTCCCATATATGAACAAGTGGAGATCCGAGCAAAAGGAGACATCGACTGCTGTGTGAGCCAGAAACCAAGTTACTGCAGTCAGCTGTGGAAGAAGATGACCTTCATTGTCTATACTGTTAGGCCACTATCGACTTTCTATTTCTGTGTTAGACATTTTCCCCTGCCCAAGGAACAGAAATAGGGTCAGCCTGACTTCTCACACTTCTACAAAGAATCACAGACCTGTGATGTCCAGCTTTCAGCAGCTACATGGGAGGAGTGGGCTACAGGTATGATATGTATCATCTGAAGTTCCTTGCAAGTCCATCCAGCATGTAGTGGCAGCTTTCATTAAGTTTTGCCATGAAGAAGATTCACAGGAGACAGGAACCAGTCTGTGACTCTATGAAAAGAAAGTGGGGAAATGACAAAGTTTGACAATGATTAAAGGCATTATCTAACCCCTTCTTCTGGTACTAAAGAGCCATTAATCATAGTGTGGATATGGATTTATGTAGTGCTCAGCAGTGACCATGAAGGAAATAATGCTGACTCTTCTGAAAGACAGAAGAAGAAAACATTACAAGGTTAAGAATCTTCTCTGAGGTGC
>JANIJG010001216.1:0-18278 GCA_024611175.1 Megaceryle torquata | reverse complement strand
CGTCCTATTCGCAAAACACCAACAAAAAAAACTCACAACTCCCCCCCCCCCCCCCCCCCCCCCCCCCCCCAAAAAAATATGGATTTAAGGGTAGAATAAATTAGAGTTAAAATATGACTTCGGTAAGAAATGTCTGGTAAATGCTTTTTCTTGAATACATATTAAAAGCTGCACTGTAAATTTAGTGTGTGGCTATTTTACTGAGTCAGCTTTCTCTGTAACTCTTAGTCAAGAGCAAATAGATCTTCCTACATTTGCTTTGCAGCTCTCAGTGCACAGCCATAAGTAAAGTCAGTATTTCTCTTTCCTGCTGTTTTCTCTTTTTGGATTTATTTCACCTCCATAAATACTGAATTATTCTTCCTAACAGAGTATTGTGGTATAATTCTGATTTTTGTACAAACTTGCTGTATATTGTTTTGGAGATAACTACATCTAACTATATTTATTATGATTTAGACAAAATAAGAATGATTTTGATTTGATCTAAATATATATAAATGCTGCTTACATTCAAATATATTTAATTGGGAAATGGAATGTTCTCATTGTTCCTAAAGCATTTCTAAAGCATTTTACTGACTCGCATATCAAACCTCAAAAATGTATCTTCTTTTTTTGTGCTTACATTTTTGTTATGTTTATTAAGATAGTTACTTTATGGTCTGTTATGTTTCATTTCTGCTTCTCGAACAATTCTTATTTGCTCATTTTTGCTACAATGCTAACTCCAGCAATGGCTTAGAAACCATGTTTTTCTTTAACATACATTTCCATGGCAAATTGATCATATGTGAAGTTCTATAGTTACATTTATTGCAATTGAACTGATTACGTTCAATCTCAGACAGACATGATTCTCTGTTTAAAATAAGACTTTCAGCCTGTTTAGGAGTGTTTACTCTTATCCACACCCCACTGCATTTTTTTATACATGTATCTGTCAGGGGCACGGGCTTGTGGAGAAGGCTTTATACCTCAAGCACAAACACCACCAGAGTTCATGTCTCTTACCCAGTGGTGAGCCTTGCTGCATGGTGTACCTTGGGTTCAGTTCTATCCAAGGAAACCATGGTTCTGTGCTGTTGAATTTTCATTCAGAGGTATCTCTGAACATCAACCTCATTCTGGGTACACTCCAAACCCCACAAAACATGTTTTAATGCCATGGCACAAATGAAGAACTTTAGCTGATTGAAGATAAACTCCGGGAAAACTACAGTATGCCACAGAGACAGAGCAGGAGAGGCCAATGACATTGCCATAATTCTTGGCCCTGGCATAAGGAGGGAATTAAAATGCCCTGACATGCCTTCTGAAGCCCCTAGACTTGGGTGAAAATTCCTTTCTGACCTGAAATCAGTAACAGCGTAGAGATATATATATAGATATAGATATATATAAGAAAATAATCATATCCAGACAAGGACAAATGAATAAATAGAGTAGCAGTGTGTCAAGGAGGGGAAAATGGTAAATCCTAGTCCTCAGAAGTGACCGGAAGAAACCCTGAAACAAAGAATTATGCTTTGCTTATCTATTTCTATTTCTAGACTTGGTAGACTTAGTCCCAGAAGACAGAATCTAACATTGATCCTCAGTGTTTTACTGACATTGGCATTATATGAAGGTCATGAGCTGTGACTTAGTCCTCCTGTAATACAAGTAGTAATAATAGCAAAATCATATTTGACTAAGAGATGTTTGGGATGGGTGCGGGGGAAGGAAATGACTCTGACAATTCAGGAAAAATGCTTATAATGGAATGAGGTTGCAGGGGAATTAATCTTTTTGGGTTTCAAGCCAACAGGCTTATTTTTCTCTTTGGGGACAAACTAAAGAGAAAGAAATGTATTTATTTTCATCTCTGGATTTCTAATATCTGCATCTGTACAGCCCCACTGTTCTCATCTACCTTTTCCAGGCAATTCATATTACAAAAGCATTCTGCATGGAAGTGTGTTACAGATATTGTTACTCGGGTGGAAGAAATGCAAGCTCAGAAAGTGAACTGAGAACAGTGGGAGCGCAGATGCGAGCCAAATGCTGAACGCCAGATGGGTGACATATTGGATTACACATGTGATACCTGAAAGTAAGGGGTCCTGGTTGGAAACATCCTTTTACCCCAGTGACTAGGAGTGAATATTGCTGCAGTGACTCCATAAAGCTGAAACTCCTTTCATATGTATATGGGAAGGAATTAATTCTTTAGCTGTCTGAATCCAGTGTATTTGTCATTTTGTAATATAATTGATGAATTCCACAACTATCTGTGTCTCTATTCTCTGAGTAAGTGGTCCAACTTAGTAAAAATGAAATTGTTAGGGAAACCAAATAATACATCTGTTCTAAAGCATATGAAGTACCATAAGTAAAGTTTATCCTAAAATAAATAAATAAATAAATAATCAAAGAACAACTCTGTGTTCAAAACAGCATTTTTATAAAAAGAGAAAATAACTGTATGTTTAAGATGCTTAAATATATGCTAGGTCAATAAATTATGAATGCCATTTCATTAATGTCCAAAATAATTAAAGAATGGCAACTGACAACTGCAAAACAAGACTGCAGATATTGTAATGGACATACGTTGAGAACTTTAAAGGCACAGAAGGTTTCACATCACTCTTCATGATAACCTAAAGAGGTTTTCAATGGCTTCAATAGAAAATTCATTCAAGACTGTAACTGAACAGTTTTCATCTCCAAAACCACTGATCATTTCATGAAAGACCTATCTACAGAAGACTTTTTTTTTCAAATATATATGAAAAGTAAACTGTGTCTTGACTATCCTTTGGTGTTCTTTCTTGGACAGTGCTTATATGTGAGAGAGAGTCCCAGAGCAGCAGCTCTGAGCAGTTGAAGGTATATCAAGGAAAGTGACATTTTAGACTATTCTGTCAGCTCGAGATTTCTAAAATTTGTTATCTTGTACTCTGATTCTACCTAGTATCATTCATTTTTGACACAGTTCCTCCTGGAAATGGCCAACAGTACAACATAGGACTGATTATGGTATATACACCCCATATAATTTCTTGTCTGAGAGGAACTACAAGGCTGAATGCCAGATTCAATGCTTAATTTTTTGAGTAAAATATAATGTCTAGGGAGAAACAGGACAGGAGCTGGCTGGAATGCCTGTAGGCATGCAGCAGTTTTTCAGAATCCTTCCTTCTGCAATTGTTGCTAGCCATGACAATTCATGATCACCCTTTTTAACTTGCTTTTTTCTTTGAGTTGTACAGTGACTGACTATATAGAAATTTCAGAGCTGACAGTTAACACTTCTCTTCTTACCAAGCTTATCTCTACCTATATCAGGTATGATGAGGACCCTCTAAGACTTTGATACAGAACATGAACATTTTAACAACCTGAATTTGCTGTGGTTTGATCTTCCAGCTTCGAAGATAAATAAATCCCAAAATAGTCACAAGTCTTTCAGTAAAACAGACCATACAAGGACTGGATCTAGCACCAGAGTGAAATGCCATGCAAAGACTTAGTCAATGTGCACCAGTAACACAAAGTCCCTTTAGCCTTCTGCCTCCTCCAAGCCCCAATAATGCCACTGACTCAGACAAGCCAAGTATTTTTCAGACTGTTCTTTCCATTTCCTATCCACAGGCCTATTTTTGATATTTTGATGTGTATTTTATGAAGAACTTGGGCACTGTTGGATGACAGTATCATTGCAATTGATGTAAAATGTGAAAGACTCCTGGGTCATTAAATTCTGATCATTGCTCTTACCATCAGATACATTATATCATCCTTTCACAGGCAGATCAGGTTCCATCTCAGAAATAATTATCATTTGTCCTACTTATTTTGGAGTCCTGCGTAGCTTGTTACTTCCTACATCCAGCAGATATCTTGTACCCATGCTAGTTTATTCTAGTGGGTTTAATTTCTGCAGTTTACCTGAATAGCGATCCTGTCTTCTTTTGCATCACTAAGCAATCCAGACCCTCTTCACCTCATCTTCTTTATTCTTCATTCATTTGATCATCCTACCAACCCTTTCCTGTTTGAATTCAGATGGAGAATCTCTCAGGCCTGTGGTTTTGCTTTACAACTCATTATATCCATATCTGTCTAGATAAAACTCTGATTCATTTCTTCTAGCTCATTGGCTTTGGGATGGCTTGCTCTTTAAATATGTAATCTAGTAGATTGTGTTTCAAACCAAGACCATCCCTTCAAGTTCTAGGGCTTAGGCTGTGACTCAGCTATCTCTGATTAAGATTTAGAGATACATAATACACTTATAAAAGAAATATCTGTGTTTTTAATTTTTCAATGTTTTGTGGTGCTAGTTTGGGAGGATAACTGCTATGTGCTGGACTCCAAAGTTACATCTGTACTGCTTTGTGGAGTGTTTTATGAAATATGGGTCTGTTATAGCTGATTGTATCTGGACTGCACAGAGCAAATGCATATTCCTTCAGAGCAAAGTGACTATAACATTAGCGTTTTTATGCAGCCAACCTAAACAGCATATTGTTGCATGAAATACAGTGTACATAATGTATTGGGGTGAAGTATCAAAGCAAATAGAGGTGATTAAGGATACCTGTTGGATAAAGTGCCTGGAATTAACTATGTCAGAAGCATGCATAGAGTTTGTTTCAGAGAGAATTAGTCTTTACCCCTCTGAAAGGGACTCTGGTTGTGAGGTATCATACGTGTAGTAAGGATTCATGGAGGCTCAGGACCTGGGAGAGAACTGGAAGCAAAGTTATTTGATAGTATTGACATATCTGGATGATACAGTCCCAGTAAATAAGTTTTTATCAACGTAGCCTGAAAGCATCTGGTATAATTTTATATAAAAATTTTATTTCAAAATGTTCAGATCAATGGAGGAGGGAATGCAAAAATAAATATTTCGGACATAATCCTACTTTTGTTAGTTATAACTGAACAAGCAGGACCAAATTTTGTAATTTCTATATTTAGTCCTGAAATAACTCATCAAGAGTGCATGTAGTTCTCTGTATTTAGTATCTTGAGGATCATGACTGTTCCATATCCAAATAGTTTCAAAAATCTACATTTGTCACCTTAGAGTTATACAGGGGCTTCTCAGTAACAGCAAAAATAATATTTTAGCCTATAATGTTCTTGTTTGAGGGTTGTTTGGAAGAGAAAAATGTAACACCTTTAATGATGGTTTGTTTCCTATTTATGTAAATAAAAACAGTGCTCTTACTGACTCCTGAAAAGTTTATTTTACCTTGGTAATATAGTGTGACTTTTTTTTCATTTTTTCAGCTGTTTCCATGTGCCTCCATTGTTACCTTCTTGACTGCAAACTGTGAGTGCCACTCATTTGTAATATTTACATTACCTATACTGATGTTTATTAAGTATGCACCTATCATGTCACTTCTTCATCTCCTTTGTAACCTAAATGCTCCTGATAACATTTCTCTTACTCTAGTTGTGCTTTCAATCTGTAATCATGCTGACTACCCTTCCTGGGACAACTTCTATTTATATTCATGTGTTTGAAATGGACTAAGTGCAAATGACCCCACCGTGGGGAGACACTCTTTAGCTATTCTGCAACATATATCATCATTCTGACTTTTCTCTAGTATAGGCTGATTTCCTGAATGACTCTGCTGACCCCTCTGCTGTAGGCATATTCCTGTGAAATGCTCACCCTGACAGTTTATGGCTTCATAAATGATAGTCAAAATACAGTAGATTTTTCTGAATTGGGCCTTTAATTTGCATAAAGTGACATAGGGCTAACAAAGCTGGGATTGTGCCATGAATATTAGAGTGGTTGATGAAGTCAGCTGCTCAGCAAAACAGAGAGAATAAGCTACCTTTGACATTAGAGAGGAACACTTATTCCCAAGTGCCAGTCTTAGGTTGAACGTGCTTCATGAGAGAATTGCTTAAAACCAATCCTCTTTAATAATAGTTTGTGGCCAGAAGCCATAGTATAGCAGCTTTATTTGGCTGTTTTAAAACAAGATAAAACAGGTTATTTTCATTCATATGTGTACAAGGGAGGAGGGAGATGTGTGTCTGTGTGCCCTTCATACTAAATCCTATTATAAGTCCTTCATGAAGCATTAATATGTAAAAGCCGACCTCCCGCCATCTAATCTAGTATAATAAGGGCTTGGATACATTATTAATTTTTGTCACACATCTGAGGCCCCCTTTTATCAACCAAAACCCCCATCCAAATCCCTTTTTGCATCATTAAATTGTGAAAACAGCTTCATCATTCATGACAGAAAAATGGAAGGATCCTGAGCCATATGGCAGAGGGGAGCAGCAGTACCAGCCACCCATAGATGTTTCCCCAGTCCCCTTCTTGCAGTGACTGGTGCCTAAAAGACCCTGAAATGCAGTAGGGTGACAAAATTTTATTGGA
Source organism: Megaceryle torquata (assembly GCA_024611175.1). NCBI lineage: Eukaryota > Metazoa > Chordata > Aves > Coraciiformes > Cerylidae > Megaceryle > Megaceryle torquata. Next base: position 11,866 of record JANIJG010001216.1, on the reverse strand, counting down.
TTTTTTGTTCAATATTGGCTTCTTTGGGTGGAAACAGGCAAGCCCAACACCAGTGCCAGGGATCAGAGCCCAGTTAAATCTGGAGAATTTTGAACTGAACATGAAAACAGGGGTTGGCAAGTACAACTTTGGGGGTTCTCTCTTACAGTACAAGGTCAGTTTATGTCTTCAGAAGTTGGATCTTGTCTAACCATCTACAAATCCCCTAGTCATGTTGTGCATTATACATTGTTTGCAAATCAGAAAAACACTCAATATGTCTGCCTGCTCAAGGGTAGTGAATAAATTCTTTTTTTTTTTTTTAAACAGTAAAATGTAAAGATGTGAAGTTCTAGGAAATCTTTTTACATGTATTTCTAAACCAATAGTCTACCTCACATATTTTATGCTTTTTGTCATTAAGGATGAGTTAGGGAGAAATATTACGATTTCACTGACACGTTGATGACACAATTTCAGTGAAAATCTTTAGGACTTAGAGATGACATGCACCGACATACAGTTGTCTGAAATATCATTCGGTGTATTCATGCAAATAATCCTATTGGATTACTTGCTGGGAGGAAGGATTTAGCCCTTAATAACAAGATGAATGGCACTTTAAAAACAATGATGAATTTGCAATGAAAGGTTGATTTATATATTTTCATTCAGGTTAGAATGTGACAGTGGTGAAGAGTTCAACATAGATGAGAGATAATTGCATTGTAGAGAAATTTAGTATAGTAACAATTCTTAATGTGAATAGTACCAGGATTTGTGGTTTAACAGTACATGAGAAGTATATCATTATCATGGAATTCTAAGGTGGCTTTCACTTTTTAAAAATTGTCATTATATTCTGTCCTTTGCATTTCTTTGTGTAAGAAAGTTCTAATGTTTGAGTACACATAAATGAGCTAAAATGGTCATTCAGATTTGTTTTACAAAAAAAAAAAAGCATGTGATCATTGCAGATCTATTTTTTAGAGAGTACTTGGCATGTAGAGTCAAAACCTGCATTTCTATTTTAAATATATTACTGAAAACTTGGAAATTAATTCCCTATCTTGTCTAATCTAACGATGACCCATTAATTTCAGATGAACTTCCCAATTTACAGTAAGTATTTAAACTCTTCACTTAGGAAATCAGTGAAGAAATACTGTCACAGCATTTTTGTGATACTTCTAATGGGGCAGGGTGTTTATTATAGATTTCCAGCATGGTTTTAAAAGAATTTTTAAAGAGTATATCAGAAGTTAAAATATAATTATATTTATATTCTCCTGAGATGAGGTGATAAAACCCAGTACAGTTTCACGCCTTTCCATGTATGCACAGCAGGTAGTTTATTCACAAACAGATGCAGCTTTGCAATAGCATTAATGTGGAATATGAAATATTAATTTAAATAAAATTATTATATTTCTAGATTAAAACCAAAACAAGTGCTTAGTTTTAAGGTCATCTAGCATGACATTCACTATGGTATTAATCCCTTTGTTTCACTTGATTATGTCTATATTTTACTTAATTATCCCTGTACTGAAAACATTTTATAATAGCTGTCCAATAAAGGAACTTAACAGCCAAAAAGGAGAATCTATAATATAATTTCTCTGGTTGGACCAGTGATGACCCTTTCTTCCACTATATGACATGATATACTACCATCTTTTAAGTCATTAAAGATCTCTAAATCAATCTCTAATTTTTCTATACTCATATTAATATGCATGTACCCAAATTACCCACAACAATCTGAGAGCAGTGTCATTGACCTAAATCCACTCACTACACAATACAAAAAAAAAACCTATCCCAGGATAACATTGACTTCCTTATTAGAGCAACATGTTGGGAGCTCATGATGGATTTCTGGTCCAGCATGGCTGAACATCCCACTCAGTGTGACTGTTTTCCAGGGTGATTCCCCACTCCCTGATGGCATTTTGCACTGGAGTGTCATACATGTTGAATGGAATTCAATACCAAATGGTGTTTAATATATCATCTGATTGCCTGGTCTTTTTTGTACCCATGGGTTTATCAGCATTTATATGTATTTCCAAAATGTCTGATGAAATGAGATCATCACAGTTAAGTCTTGTTTAAGGACTATACCGCATTATCATAATGGTATCTGAATCTTTGAAAGGTTCATAAACACTAGCCAGTAAATCATCAGTCTCCCAGTGTGATAAATACCACTAGTCAGGTTACTTGATTGTGCAAAACACAAAGAAGGGGAGGGGTTTCATCACTCCATGTGATGACCCTGGCAAATACCCCAAGTAACCTGAGGTTCCTATATAGCACACAGCAGAGACAGGCATATTCTGGGCACCACACAATACACCTGAGGTTTGAAGTGCTTATTAATGCTATAGTGTAAACCTTCCTGGAAGAGGTCTGAGACAAGAAAAACTGCACCAGTTTCCAGTTTGCTATTTTCAAAACATCAGAACATAAAAATCTATTTATAATATAGTTGTTAGGATACTACAAAATAATGTAATTATTAGATGTCATTTCTGAATTTCATATCAGAATACTGCAGTCACTGCATTGTTTCAGAACATTTAAATATCTTGGCCATTGATGTTTGAATGCATTCCATTTAAACTGAATTTTGAATAATAGAGCTGAAGAACCACCAAACTACAGATTTTTTTCTCTTCATAAGATTTCAGCCACTGAGAATGATGATTTTTTGTTTGTTTGTTTTTGTTTTGGTTTGGGGTTTTTTTGTTTTGTTTTATGTAAGCATTAGATTTGTTCTGATTAGGCCTAGGAAAAGAGCTTTTTGTGGTCTAAATAGAAATTCAGACTAGGTGGGGTTGGAGGACTGTCAGCATTTCATACTCTTTCTGTTTTCATTGCATCATAATCATATAATGACAATCCCTCTGGTGGGAGCCTCTGAAATGCTGATATTAAAACCTGTAGTTTAAAAGCATTCAAATGAGATTTATGTGCTTTTGAATGGCATTAACTGCCATTATGAGTAATAGCTCAGATGATTAAATAGAGTGGATGCATGGTATTAGGGCATCACGGTTGAATTTTCATGTTTTCTTGTATTTTGCAAGGAAAAATACTTTTAAACAATGCAAAAGCAACTCAGTTCCTTTCTCCTGAAAACTCTGCTGACAGTTTTCAAAATCCACTGTGATTTAGTGAAAAACATAGATTAAATCCCTAACAATCTTACAAATAAAATAAATTTTTAAAAAAGTCTCACTCTTTACTCACCTTTTGAGAAGAAAGCTTTGCTATTGCTAATCAGAAAGGGTTGTAACCAATAAACCTTTATATTACTTTGGATTTGCCTCTGAAATCTGCTTGTCTATTCTTGTCCCTACAGTCTCAAAAGCCCTGAATCATAGGCGATTTTCTCTCAATAAAGATAGTTATGTAAAGATCTCTGCAGGGATCATGAATTCTACTCCCAGTGTACTGCAGCAGGAGGAGAAGGGCACTTTTTTTAGTTCAGGCTGTACATGTGTTCAAACAGAAGTAACCTAGATCCACTCCAAACCTGGATGTCCATGTGACACGATGCCTTCCCTAAACTACTAAAGCCTGCTCAATACTCTCTATCATTGTGCCATGCTTAATCGATGGCAAGGTTAATTGTTCATTGTTCGCTGAGAACTTAACCCTGAGAAAAGGTATAGCTGTAATAAACACCACCCATGGGACTCTGTCTGCAATGTGTTCCCTTTGTTCCCCGGGTCTGCCGTGGTCAGTTGCATAGTGCTTTCATAGCAGCATCTTCCAGAGGCAGATCCTCCCCTGCCAGAAGAGGTCTCTAGCCTCTTGTGGCAAAAAGGGAATCCTCTTCTGTTTTCACACACTACTCAAGGGATGCAAGTTTAAAACTTCACTGAGTGCAAATTACGGGTCACCTGGGGTCAAAACTGTGTCTTTTGAAAAATTATGTTGTCTTGCAAAGTACTGAAGGTTCCCTACTCCTACTCAAGTCAGGAGCACTGACCTCTGTAATATACCAGCCCAACTTCTACTGACCACCTGAGATGTAAGTGCTCAAGAGATATTTTTTTTTCTGAATGTTCTCTGGTATTTATTAACACTTTGACCTTATAAATACACCTCTTTTAAATGAAGCATTTTTCTTAGTGTTGAGATGAAAATACAACAGAAAATTCTCATTGATGCAATACGAGATAAAATTGAGACCCAAGCTATCAAGTGAAAATTCCTGAGAAGCTCCATTTACTAACTGTAAATCTGTAAACCACTAAATCTTATCTGTCACAAGTAATAGGGAGCTATGCCTAATAAGACCAATGGGTCAAGGCAGAACAGAATAACCATGCAGCAGCCTTGAGTTCTACAACTAACAAATTATCTCAGTAAAATTCTACCCATCGGTTAAAGAAAATATTAAAGAATTCAGAGCTCCGGGTTGTTAATTATTGATTGGCAATAAGCATTTTAAAACACAGTCAGAATCAAAATAAAGGCTTCAGCCCATCTTGGAATTAATGCATTATGTGTACGAGGGTTTTCTTTATACCACAGGACAAGCATTTCTTCCATGTGTTACACCACAGAGAAACTTTCAAATTATATCAACCCAATCTAGACTGGATCTTAATGTCAGGCAAACTCAGTGTCATGCACTCAGCAGCTCCCTGTCAGTAACAAATTGAGCTCACAAAAAACACCATAACCCTCCTCCCAGTTTTCTTCCTTGATTCTCTTAGCAGTTGGGAGTCAGTTTTCCATTCATGCAATCTTTTAATGTAAGCATGATCTCCTTCATTTCCAGGAAGACCCTGAATGAATTTTCCTTCATTTCTCTTGAAAATTTCACTTTTTCTTCACCTTGAGAGTGAGTGTCTCAAAGATCACCTGGAATCTGGTGACACTATTCTAGAGTATATTATTTTTTACATAGACCTCATCTAAACTTCATTTTTCTGTATAAATTCAGACTTGTTCTGAATGAAAATGAAACCACTGACACCACAAAGATATTCAGTGAGGGTTTTTTTGAGGGGAAAAAAAAAAAAGTTTCTTGGCTGTCATCCACCACAGAGCAAAAGGAACATTTGTGGCTGTAGCACAAGACATGTAAATCATCAGAGATTTATACAGTGTCTCATATTCTATGGGTACTGTAGGCCTCTAGACCTGCATACTCACTTGTCTGACTTTTCATGCAGTTTCTTGGTAAGGATATAGACATCAAGGCTTCCACCCTATTTTGAGTGCCCCTTTACCCTACAGTCCTCCTGTTCATTTCAATTTGAACATGTAGATGTCAATATCTCTTTGTAGTATTCAGGAACTGAATACTACATACAAATACAAATGTATTTTCACCTCCTCAATACTCTGTTATTCCAAATACCACATCTAACTCAGTATTGCATTCTTTGCCATTTTTATCTACGAACTAAATATATAAATCACAGCTACTATCCATATTTTACTATTACTGGCATGTATGTGAAGGCTAGTTCTGTAATTAACTCTGTGATTTACATACTGGTGTCAAAACTGTCTCAGAGGCTTCCACAATAGTAATAACTAACCACTAATCTGTGAAAATTGCTGAGTTAAAATACACCCAGGTTAATAACGGGAACTACTCTTCATTTACTGTTATAGATGTAAATGTTTGTGAAAATGGAGAAGAAAATGATTCTATACTGCAGATTGCGTGTTTCTACTACTGAGTTTTCCTGTGAATGTCCCTGCCATTGTCCTGCAAATCTCTGTAATTGCAGAACTTTAAATATGGATTGATTCAAATGACTTTACTAATGTTGCTCAGGTGAATGAAGACAGATTTTTGACTCCTGAGTTGAAATTCTTCAGTCTTTACTCAAGCAAAACTCCAATTAATCCCAAGGCATTACAAACGTGTAAAGATGTAAAAAAAGCTCAAAGGAGGGGGAAAAAAAAGAACAGAACCCTTTAAGTGGCTGTTAATTATTATTTAAAATAGCCTTTTAGGTTTTTGAAAGATGGCACTTATAAACAGGCAGGCAATGGATGCCTCTGTTTAAAAATGTTGTATTTTGGTTTAGTTGTTTTAAAAGGAGGGATGTTAGGGTTATCTCAGTTACAGAGAATCTTTCTATTAGAAAATAGTCATTATTTTTAATGTAGGTCTCTGTCTAAAAGGTATTTACCTTGAAGAGAGCTTTTTTACCATAGCTCCCCTCTCTCCACCCCCTCCTTCTCAAGCACACACAGGTAAGCTTATGTAAGATGCCAGGCAAAGCCTGTCTGTCCAGGCCTGTCTTTGATGTTGCACACTCCTGAGAAGATTTAAAGGTATATATTGCTGATTTTAATATTAATTTAGACTTAGTTCGTTTTAAAGAGTGGCACTAGGACCTTTGCTGCTTCTGGAAACGATGAGTCTGTGGCATTAAGCATGGATGTGAAAGCCTCATGTGTCTTGAATACTCAGTGGATCTAATTAACAGGTAGAATCGCACCCTGGGTGCTTGAAAAACTGCCAGACACCATAGAAACGAGTCCTTAAGTCCCCGCACCATCTGCACTTTCTTTTCATTGTGGATGTCTCATTGAAACATGGTTTTCGACCATTCTAAAATAATTTGTGCGTTAATGGAAAATTCCCGCTGATGGTTTTCGTTTCCATTAAAACAAAAATCATAAAATTCTTTCCTCCAACGATGATAAAGAATCTCTCAAGCTTTGATGAAATAATGAATCATTGAATTTGCCTCTGAATACAGGTTGAGTGAATATCATTGCCACAACCTCCTTAAATGACTTCTTAAAGGGAAAAGAAGCCCACACGAGATATCCCTCTCAAAACCAAGAGGTTTTCTGAAGGGAGGTGATCAGCTCATCCTCCCGGCCGTGTTTCCAAATTTCTTTCCGGTATTCCTTCCTTATTTTTTTAACACGACTGCCTTTGAGCCGGGGGCGGGTTACTGCGGGGGAGCCCCAGTTCGGGGGGGCCCGGTCAGTTCCTGCCCCCGGCTGTCCCGCCGCGCCCCGGTTCCCAGGGCGCGGGGAAGTGACTGCCCCGCTCCGTCCTGCCGTGCCCCTGTCTCGCCCGCTGCCTCCCGCTCGGACTCGTACAGAACCCTGGGGCTAGTTAGGCCGTCGTTACCTGTTAGCTGCCAGCCGGGACGAGATATACCCGCCGGGGATCTGGGTGATTATGTATCCCCAGAAAAAAGATCCGTGGATCATGCCAACTGTTTCAGGATCCCAGTTAAACTTCGCTTTCTTTCAATGCAAGAGACAGGGAGAGAAGGAGAGAAAGAGAAGAGAAAGGTTGTAATCGTGATAAAAGCATTTATGCCCTTAACTTCATACCGGTCAGTCGAGGCGGGGGGAGTGGAGTTTCTTGTTGCAAGGGCACAGGGACGCGGGGCGCCCAAAGCTGCTCTCTCTGCCTTGGCCCACCACAGCAAATCCTCCAGCTGCTTGCCAGATGAATGGGGGGGGGCGGAACGCGGATCAATGATAGCAATAAAAATAGCACCGTCCGTGCCTCGGGGCGGTGGGACACGACAGGGGCAGAGCCGCTCATGAGTGACCAGAGCCCCGTGTGCCCTGAGACATTCGTCCGGGGCAGGTTCCGCGGGGGACCCGGAGAGCGGCTGAGTGAGACCCGCGGGCCCTCCCGGCTGCTGCTGCCCCGCCTCGGACCGGGTCTGCCGTACTTCCAAATACATCCCTGCGCGGTCGGGGATGCGGGGAGTTCCCCTGCTCTCCCTACCCGCACGGCTGCGGCTATAAGCAACCGCCTTTTGCCTGTGCAAGGAGTAAGCTGTAGGAGTTGGTTTCTGTATTTAACATATATCTGTGTTTAGCATTCTCCTCTTTCTCACTACGCTATAACTCGCTTTAAAACGGCTCTTATCATTTAACGCCTTTTATCAACGCAAATTCTTTCACCCGGGTGTTTTCAAACATTCCTTCACGACCTGCCCGTCTCCGTTACCGCACCCACTGGCAGCCGCTTATTTGACGCCCTCCTTCCCCAGCCGTTACATTTACTTTACGGTATTTGCTTTTTTAAACGTTGTGTGCAAAAGGAAGGGGAAAAAAAAAAAAAAGTACACAAACCTGTTCGCAAATTAATACGCAAAATGGCTTTGGACTGGGAACGGAAAAAGATAGGAAATAACCGGTAGAATTTTTTTCTTCTTCGAGAACGAGGTTTCCATACTACAAAGGGAGGTGGCGGGGCCGGGCAGTGCGAGGGGGGCCGCCCGCCCCGGGACCGGGAACATCGAGGGCTGAACCGGGGGGCAAATGCCACGAATCCATCCACGCCTGTCTCGCCTGCACTAAGGTGCTGGACCTGGGATTTGTACTGGCAGGACATGGGATTTACGAGGGAAGGGTTCCCACCTCTTTAATAACTTTTCCTCCTCGGTGTATGGTGCTGTTATTGACCATATCCACGATGGCCACTCCCAAGTTACATCGGATCCCGAAGGAAATGCAGAATCCCAGTCCACTCATGATGGCAATGATGTACCTCCGGGGCAGCCCAAAGCAGGTGCAGTCGCACAACGGGGCTTTCTTCTCTGGCACTTCCATGGGCTTCCCATCTTCCGTCAGCTCGATGGTATCCCCGGGCTTCTGCCTCTTCTCTAGGACTCTGCCCGAGACAAGAAGAGAAAGTCAAGCCCTGGCCGCTGAAGTCACAGCCACTTCGGGCTGCTGAAGGCTTAAATTCCCCGCTCCCCCCGCCCCTTTGGCTTGGTTTCGATTGATTTGAGAGTTTATTCCTTGTTTTCCATTCACCTTCAACTGTTCTTTGGCAATGACCTGTGGGAGTCACGATTAGTCAGCCCTGACTCCCCCCGCCACCCCGCCGCAGAAGCTCAGGGAGGAGCTCTAGCTGAGAATTGCTCATCTATCATTAAAGACTTCTGCTTAAATATGTAAGACGCAGTAAGAAGACATCATCTGTAACCACTGCAGAGGCGCCATGTTGGGTAGCCCATGAAGCATAGTATGGAAACCGAAACAGCCTTTTGGACAATGTTTTATTCCCTCCTTGGGCTATTAGAAACAACCAAGAGGGATGATCTTGGTATGCATCTCTCTTCAGATATGGGAACAAAAGAAATATTAACGGAAAGGGAGGGGCGGCGATATTGCTCCTTATTTTAGATTTGCAAAATGGCTGTCACATGCAGTGGAAGAAAACATGACCGTCTTTAGAGAACTGGTATCTCTGGAGAAGTCTTTCCAAAAGATCGCATCTGCTCAGCTTCACGTGGGGGGCGTGTGATCACTTAGCAGGTTTAACCTTCCCAGATAATCTTTAGGATTTCTCTCATTGCCTCCACTCCCTTGTTTTTACATGGGAATCCTATCTCCTAGAGAACAATGTGCAGGAATCTGAAAGGGAATGGTTATTTGCAGCTATTCAAATCAACAGAAAAATAACGAACCCCCCCCCCCCTACCCTGCCATCCAAGAAAGCTGACTTAGAACATTTCATTTTATTTCTTCTTTGGTGGAAAAGCTTTAAAAATGCCGTATCGGTAGTGAGAAAGATCGAGTTTATTGGGATATTATCCCATATTTAATCTTCTTTTGTAATCACTGAGATATTTAAAAGACAGAAATCCTGACCACTATCATCCTAGTTCCACCGTTTTGAGAACGAGTCCCTGACCATTTCCCTACACTTCGGACTGTCCTATCGCTGCTCTAGGAGTGTTTTCTCACGTCAGAAATTCTTCTCAGAGGAGCATCTCTTTGAGGTTAACTCATCCAGCTAATGGGGCAGTAACAGTTATCAGAATAAGGCTCAAAATGTTCTCCGTGATTTGGAGAAAATACAGGGATTTTCTCCAATAGTTACTCAATTTAAATTATTCCTATTTTTCTTTCCTGGGAGAATTATTTCCACGCTTAAAGATCACATCGTTAAGAAATGTCTTAAAATTGTGAGTAAATTAAACCACCGTGGTTTTATGCTCAAAATTCGTTCGTGTGAATAAAGGATGATGTGGAAGTGTTTTCTCCCTGAATGGGCTTCTTGTCTTTGGCAGACACTAGAAATCAATGTGTAAGGGACAGGAAAACTCTTAATTCTACGAATCACAAACAAAATACTTCAGTGCCGTGCTTTGAAAAAGATAGTAAATCGCACATTTATTAACCAAAGGGAGGGGTTTAAACGGAGTTTTGCTGGAAAATACAAACACCGTTTCTCCATTATTCACAGTGGGACTATATAAAAAGCAGTAGACATGATCTGTTTATTTATATGTTGTAGAGTCTTTTAGGGCGAGGGGGAAAAAAAAAAGGGTTTAGTTACTTCATTATTTTTTAAGCAGTTATTTTAGATTATCAATATTTATTTTTCTTCTTCTGATCATTGAAAATAAATATGATCAGGAACTGTAAGAAATTCACTGAGTTGTTGGTGCCTTTGTTTTTGCTTCTGGCTTTTCAAAATTGTACTTTTCCTACTAAAATGGAAATCTTAATTTTTTCTTTATCACTTCACCGAGATGTTCCCTCTCCTGAAAATGGCAGCAGAAGTTGTGACTCATGCCGTGGAAGAGCATTGTGCCCGTGCCCAACACTGCCGCATAGGTATGGAAAAAAAAAGACTTTTACGTGACCTACCCTAGGCAGATAAATCCGCAGTTACCTTTAATCTTTAATTCAGGGGGGAAAAAAAAAAAAAAGAAAGAAAAAAAGAAAAAAACCCACATAAAACCAAAACCACAACAAACACAAAAATAACTTCAGGGTAATTTTTTTTTTTTTTCTAAAAGGAGACAATCGAAAATACACAGGAATTTCACAGACTATTTTCAAACGGCCTGGAGGTCACTAAAGTCTTCAGGCTAGATGGGGCACGTTGTATCAACTTTAGTGCATTCACTTGTTAGGTATGCGAGAATTTGGGCTTGTTTATCTGTGTGTACAGGGATGAAATGTTCTGTACACACAGAAACATACCGTTGAGTGATGCTTTTGAGTTTAGCAATTGCAGTTGTGTATTACTTGTAAGACAAGTGGATGGTTTTCAAGGCAGACGGATAAATAATTAAATACATCCCTCTATATGTTTCAGCTTCAGAAGAAAAAAAATCGTTCAGGTATCAATTATTTATACATCTCCATGTTTATCTTCCTCTGACGACGAATTACACAAGGGACAAGACTAATCGAAACCAGGAAAGATTATTATTATTTTTTAATGATTGGTAAAGGCAGGTGGAAAGTTCCCGTGACTGCATTGCAAAATTAACACAGAACAAAAATACAGGGAGCTGTTCTCTTCTGATTTCAAGATGGGATCCTGTTTTTATGGGAGAAAGATGGGGTAATCCTTCACTACATATTTACTGACACGATCTACGAATCAGATAGAGAAGTTACAAGGGTGCCATATTGAGAAGCTTTAGCACTAGTTTCTAGGATCCAGATTGTATCAGCAATATCTCAACAGCTCACAGCCCCTCCACCACTAACCTTCCCAAAGCATTCGACCTCCTTCAGCAGCTGGCTCTTAAGAAACGCTTCCAATTATTTCTAGGAAGTAGAGTCCTATAAGAGATCTCAGTCTTACCTGTAGAGTTGGCCAAGCGATTTTCCAGCAAAATTCTTCAATCCCTCCTTGCCAGGGGTCAAAATCCTTTGTTTTACCGACTCCATTCCTGCAGGGGTGCTCGCTGAACTCTGCTCTGCTCTGGATAGGGCACCACTACGAGCAACGATGGTTCATATTGGTTTAAGCTCTTAACTTTTCCCCCTCATTAAATGGCTATCAGTGCACCTCCGGGTAAAGGCAGAGCTAGAGAAAGCGTGCGCGCGTGTGTGTGAGAGAGAGGGAGAGCCGGCGTGAGGAGCCGGGGCGGGGGGGGGGGGGGGGGGG